>JASTWL010000597.1:0-109926 GCA_035220575.1 Temnothorax rugatulus
TTCTTGAAAAAAAAAAAAAAAAAAAAATAGAGCCAATTTATTATTATTTTCGTTTTCAGATTCAGATTCTACGGAAAAAAACCTATCAGAATCAGTTGCCATTGGCCCAACAAAAATCCGTGTTTCTCAGTGTTATATAAATATTCTTATATAAAATATGATTTCATTTTCGCATTTTATGAACTGACGGGTGATTTAATTCACTTCTCTTGTCATTGAAGTTCTGACTGTCATTTCTATTTCGATTTATATTATAAACTACGATATTATAGGGATAGGCTAAGAGCTTTCGCACAAGACTTTTGTCGGGTGACGTAACGTAAAGGTGCCATTTCACGTTGACGCTCGATCGAGTGTGAGATTATTTTGATTCAGTTGTCACCGCTGAAAATCTGACTATATTCAAAACAAACCCGAAATGTCTGATGTATAATTATATATTAGTTATTATAACGTTAACTTACGTTAACGTACGCTTTGTCAACCGCATTGTACTGTCAAAGCCTCCTTTCACTTGTTACTTTTTAATATATTTATTTCTTATATAGCTTATAAAATACCTCATCGAATTGGTAAAGTTAACAATATCGAGAAATTCGATTCAGAATTTTTCAATATACCCGCAACAGAAGCTCATATAATGGATCCTATGACTAGAATGTTACTCGAGCATACTTATGAAGCAATTATCGACGCGGGTGTAAACCCAAAAGAATTACGAGGAACAAGAACGAGTGTTCTTACAGCAATTTCTCAGTCAGAAACCCGATCTTATTTTCTTTTAAAAGTCCTGAGGTGTGATATATTTAATTATTATATAAAACACAATTAATAAAAATTTATTTAAAGAAATAATAATTATATGTGTAAAATTTTTGTCGCAAATATGGAAATCTGTTTCCTTAGTATATAAAGTTTAGAAAAATTATACAATAGTTTTTAATAATTTTACAAATCAATTTGACTTGTTATTTATATATTCAATATTTCAAATATATTTACAAACATGTTTTGTGATTAGTTAGCTAGATTACCTATGACTGGTTGTAACATTTCTTTCGTGGCAAATATCATTTCTTGTTGGCTTGGCGTTATTGGACAATCGCATAATATTGATACTGCATGTAGTTCAAGTAACTTTGCTATAGTGAAAGCTTACGAGCAGATTCGATCCGGAAATTGCGATAATGCAATTATCGCTTCCGCCAATTTATGTCTCCATCCTCATGTCCAAACCCTATTTTACAATCTAGGTATGTATTTATTATATCTTATTATATTGTATGTTACGTCATAAAAATTATTAATATTGTTATAAGGTTTTATTTGTCCGTTTGAAGATAATGAAAAGTCCGAGTGGATTTGATTTCAACAAAAGAAACTTTATTAGAGTAACTCCGGGATTTACGCCGCGCGGGGATTTACGCCACAGAAGTCAGAAAAAATTTCTAATGTCAGTTCTTTACTGTTAATCCTTTGAGGCCACACTGGATGGCGGCCACCCCACAAAAATTCAGGGCCCGATATTTTTAAGATAAGCTTTATAATCAGTGTCCCTCCACCCAGGATTTCTCATTTGAGTCATTCTCTCTCGAAGATCCGTGCAGTAGAAAGGTTTTAAGCTATGTCAGTTATGTTGGCAAACATTTGAAAATTATTATAGGGGTGGTGACCACTCAGGTAGGACCTCGGTATATATTTCTTATCGCGATAAAAAATTACAACATTTTTGTTCATCGAGCACATTTCGGGTTCTGCACCATACATATTTTTGAACAACATAACTGTAAAGCACTTTACTACTCCCACAAGTTCGAATGAAGAGTATGTAATATTCCTGAAAGCATTTCTATAAGAAATTTTTGAAGATGTGAACAACTAGATATATACCAATGAAGCAAGAAGTTTAAACAAAGAAAATGAAACAAAACACAAAATATTATCAAAATAAAGATACCGGCAGACCAATTCAAATTGTGCGACAAGCTATATGCGTGATTGTAACTCTATTAGATATTCTCGACAGTCTAGAACAATTACATTTCGTTCGGATGCATTAGCACAGATATTTTTTTTTGTACTGTCTCCTGTGGAATCAACAAACTCTTGTTGGACATGAATTATATTAAGATTATATTATTATTTTACGTTTTTGTTTATCCAATAACGTGCTCTGTGAAACAATCGCACTCTTTGTCTGTAATGTTCAATAAGCCCATGCTTCCTTTCTATCCTTACATTTAGATATTGAATCAAAGCTTGAAGAACTTTATTTAATAACATGAATTAATTTCGCGAAAAAATATTACCCCAGCCAGGGTTTGAACCTGGAACCTCCCGTATACCGTGCGGGTGTCGTGCCAATTCGACCACTGGGGCTGTGGTAATATTTTCTCGCATTAATATCTATAAGATGAAGCACTATATAATGAATTAATTTCCTTCTAGGGATTATATCTTCTGATGGTTATTGTAAACCCTTTGACGAGGAAGGCACCGGATATATGCGTAGCGATACAGTCGCGGTAGTATATCTGCAAAAGGCAAAAAATGCAAGAAGAATATATGCAACCCTCGTACACGGTAAAATCAATTGCGATGGTTTTAAAGAAGAAGGTATTACCTTTCCATCGCATGAGAAGCAAAAAATATTGTTGAGTGAGTTGTACCAGGAATGTGAAATTTCGCCCAATGTGTTATCTTACGTAGAGGCCCATGCAACTGGTACTCCTGCCGGTGATCCCGTAGAAGTTATGTCTATTGACCAGACTTTATGCGCTAAAAGAAACACTCCTTTATTGATGGGCTCGGTAAAATCGAATATTGGACATTCCGAACCTGCCAGTGGCCTTTGTCAAATTGCAAAGGTACATTTGTAATAAAATGATTTGACACTGACTTTGCTTAAAATGTGATTATAGCAATTTATATTTTTTATATTGTTACAATTATAATACATATGTACATTTATATAAAATAACTACTATAATTACTGTTAATAAAAAGATGTGATTTCTTAAAGGTATTATTAGCGATGGAAACTGGTATAATTACGCCTACTATACACTTCAAGCGCCCGCGAAAAGAGTTAACTGCTATTATCGAAGGAAGAATAAGATCGTCACTGAACCAACAGAATGGGAGGGTGGTTATGTAGGTATCAATTCTTTTGGGTTTGGAGGGGCTAATAGCCACATATTATTAAAATCAAATCCTAAACAAAAAATCAACAATGCAGCTTTGAATGATGACTTACCTAGACTTGTAGCTGTGTCTGGACGTACGGAAGAAGCAGTTAACATCATCTTAGATGATGTAAGCAAATATTGTAATGGCTTATTTCATTTATTTCAGAAATAATATTTGACATTAGTTTTTTGTATTATCATATAAATATAACAAACATAACAATTAAATATACACACGTGTATTTATATAGTGTCTAAAAAGATATTTGCGTACATAATTGCTTTCGAAATTATTTCAAATTTGCACAAAAAAGAAAGGTCAATGTATTAAATATATATTTATTTAATATATTAAGTAATAATAATGCATTTAATAATTGCTAAAGTAAAACACTGCAGAATAAGATAATATTATCGTCCTTTTTTGCAGTGTAAAATTATTCCAAGAATTATAAAATGTACATTCTTGTTACTGAATTCAGGTGCGAAATCGATCAATAGATGCTGAGTTTATATCTCTGCTACATCATATTCATAATAATGATATAGCAGGTCATCCTTACAGAGGATACATGATAACTGGGTCTAAAATATCTCATAATACAATTAATAAAATAGAACATACTTTATATATCAAAAGACCGATTTGTTTTATATTTTCTGGATTAGGATCTCAGTGGTTTGGGATGAGTAAGTAAATATATTATTATAAAATATATATATTTTAAATGTAAATATTCAACCTCCCATTCAACAAAGAAGAAATTTAAGTTAGAGGATATATAAGTATACAGAACGTACAAAAATAGGGAGTGTTACGATCATGATCATAACATATTCTTATCTAGTATGTTATCAAACTTATAATAATATAGTATACATAAAAGTTTAATTTATTGCTTACTATTTATTAAGAACTTAATTTATTACAGTTAACAAATACAATTACATTTTATCCTAGAACAAATACTACAATATGGGAAGAGGCTAGAGTTTCTTACGTAACTTACCGATAACTAAAAAAATCTAATAAATATCTAAATACGCGGATGCATGTACATATCTGTATATTGAAATTTAGAAACTTTATTAAAATTTTAATAGGTCGCGCTCTAATGAAATTCCCAGTGTTTGCCAAGGCAATCCAGAAATGTGATATTGTTTTGAGATCTTACAGCATATCACTTACGGATATTTTAACAAGTGATAATAAGAATATTTTTGATAATATATTTAATTTTTTATTGGGTCTTATTGGACTACAGGTAAGAAGAAAACTCTTTGTTTGGCCTTCATAAATTATACTATATATAATATATGAGGCATTCCATGCCAACTCAACCGATGATTGACCCCGACCATTTTTTATTTGGCCGAAATTCTTTTGTGCTTTCATATTAAATGAAAGTAGCTTCCATGATTTTTTTAGATTTTTATCTCTACTCATACTTAAGTTATGGATTTTTAAAGAAAAACGCACTTTAAAATTTGACAAATTTCAAATGCCTGTAACTTTAAGAAGAAAAAAGGTATTGTAAAAAATAATGTGGTCTTTTTTTCTTTTCGTTTTTCACTGTACTTTTCGAAGAAAATATCGAAAAAATGTTTAATGGGCAATATGACTGTTTTTTTAGGATTTAAGTAAAAAATGTTTGTTTTTCTCATTGTCAGTGCGACCGTTTTGATTTTTTTCAAAAAAATCTCATAAATTCTAGACTTAATTTTGAAATTTTTAAGACGTATAAGAAAATGGGATTCCAACTTCGATTTCGGCCCCCCGCGGCGCCGCCGCCACCGCCGCACGCACCATTGCCGTCGGTGCCGTAATGCGGCGCCGTGCCGCCCGAGTTGTGCTGGAGTATCGCCTGGTTCTGCGACGTCGGGATCGCCAGGTGCGGCTGGTGCAGGTGGTAGTAGTGGCCCAGACGGTGGAGCAACGTCGTGCCGCCGCGACTGGCGCTCGGCGTCAACGGCGACGGAAGTTCCGTCATCAGCAGGTGGCTCTCCTCCATCTCGTCGTCGCTGTCGTCGTCGCCGTCGTCTGTCGCCGCGTCGAACCGCGATTTTTTAAGTGACTTTTTCTTCATTTTTTTTCGAAAATAATTTTTTTAAAATAAGATAGACTCTACCGATGGCTATCAAAAAATTTGATAAATTTACAGACAGCAATCCTGAAATTTCGATCTATAGGTAAAGAGGAAATTCGAATATTTTCTATTTTTTAATATTGCATTTTTACTTATTTTTATTATTGAATTACTTTTTTTTAATGGAATATCACAAATTGGGGAACTTTAACGGATAGCATGTAACAATTAAAATGTCTGTGAAGTTGGCATATCATTTTCCAGCAGATCAAAAATAAAAAGAGTTCTTGTCGCATGCAGTCGAGTTCTATAGTTCCTGATACTTTTCAGTAATAGTTCCGGTAATTTACCCAAAAAACACTTGATCGAAAAAATGATCTGCTAACTTCCCGTAGCAGATCATTTTCTAGCAGATCAAAAATAAAAGAGAGTTCTTGTCGCATGCAGTCGAGTTCTATAGTTCTTGATACTTTTTAGTAATAGTTCTGGTAATTTTATCCAAAAAACAGTCGATTGAAAAAATTATCTGCTAGTTTTCCGTAGCATAGAGTGAGATGTCGAAGAAATCTCGGAGTTCCAGTTTATCTAAAATATTTTTCAAATAATTCTGAGCATACTGAAGCATTTTCTAAAAAGTTCCCGACACTAGCAATGTTGCATGATTGTTTAAAAAATTAATACCTCTCAAAAACCGAGTATTTAGAGAGAAAAAGTGATATGCTGTACGAAATGTCGCAGTTCCGGTTTATCTAAAATATTTTTCGAATAGTTCTGAGCATACTGAAACATTTCTAAAGAGTTCCCGACATTAGCAATGTTGCATAATTGTTTAAAAAATTAATACCGCTCGAAAACCGAGTATTTAGAGAGAAAGGGTGATATGCTGTACGAAATGTCGCAGTTCCGGTTTATCTAAAATATTTTTCGAATAGTTCTGAGCATACTGAAGCATTTTCTAAAGAGTTCCCGACACTAGCAATGCTGTATGATTGTTTAAAAAATTAATATCCCTCGAAAACCGAGTATTTAAAGAGAAAGGGTGATATGCTGTACGAAATGTCGCAGTTCCGGTTCATCTAAAATATTTTTCGAATAGTTCTGAACATACTGAAACATTTTCTAAAGAGTTCCCGACATTAGCAATGTTGCATGATTGTTTAAAAAATTAATACCGCTCGAAAACCGAGTATTTAGAGAGAAAGGGTGATATGCTGTACGAAATGTCGCAGTTCCGGTTTATCTAAATATTTTTCGAATAGTTCTGAGCATACTGAAGCATTTTCTAAAGAGTTCCCGACACTAGCAATGCTGTATGATTGTTTAAAAAATTAATATCGCTCGAAAACCGAGTATTTAAGAGAAAGGGTGATATGCTGTACGAAACGTCGCAGTTCCGATTCATCTAAAATATTTTTCGAATAGTTCTGAACATACAGAAGCATTTTCTACAGCATATCACCCTATTCTCTCTAAATACTCGCTTTTCGGGCGGTATTAATTTATTAAAAAATCATACAACATTGCTAGTGTCAGGAACTCTTTGGAAAATGCTTCGGCATGCTCAGAACTATTCGAAAAATATTTTAGATAAATTGGAACTGCGACATTTCGTACAGCATATCACCCTTTCTCTCTAAATACTCGGTTTTCGAGCGGTATTAATTTTTTAAACAATCATGCAACATTGCTAGTGTCGGGAACTCTTTAGAAAATGTTTCAGTATGCTCAGAACTATTCGAAAAATATTTTAGATAAACCGGAACTGCGACATTTCGTACAGCATATCACCCTATTCTCTCTAAATACTCGGTTTTCGAGCGGTATTAATTTTTTAAACAATCATGCAACATTGCTAATGTCGGGAACTCTTTAGAAAATGTTTCAGTATGCTCAGAACTATTCGAAAAATATTTTAGATAAATTGGAACTGCGACATTTCGTATAGCATATCACCCTTTCTCTCTAAATACTCGGTTTTCGAGCGGTATTAATTTTTTAAACAATCATGCAACATTGCTAATGTCGGGAACTCTTTAGAAAATGTTTCAGTATGCTCAGAACTATTCGAAAAATATTTTAGATAAACCGGAACTGCGACATTTCGTACAGCATATCACTTTTTCTCTATAAATACTCGGTTTTCGAGCGGTATTAATTTTTTAAACAATCATGCAACATTGCTAGTGTCGGGAACTTTTTAGAAAATGTTTCAGTATGCTCAGAACTATTCGAAAAATATTTTAGATAAACCGGAACTGCGACATTTCGTACAGCATATCACCCTATTCTCTCTAAATACTCGGTTTTCGAGCGGTATTAATTTTTTAAACAATCATGCAACATTGCTAATGTCGGGAACTCTTTAGAAAATGTTTCAGTATGCTCAGAACTATTCGAAAAATATTTTAGATAAATTGGAACTGCGACATTTCGTATAGCATATCACCCTTTCTCTCTAAATACTCGGTTTTCGAGCGGTACTAATTTTTTAAACAATCATGCAACATTGCTAATGTCGGGAACTCTTTAGAAAATGTTTCAGTATGCTCAGAACTATTCGAAAAATATTTTAGATAAACCGGAACTGCGACATTTCGTACAGCATATCACTTTTTTCTCTATAAATACTCGGTTTTCGAGCGGTATTAATTTTTTAAACAATCATGCAACATTGCTAGTGTCGGGAACTCTTTAGAAAATGTTTCAGTATGCTCAGAACTATTCGAAAAATATTTTAGATAACCGGAACTGCGACATTTCGTACAGCATATCACCCTATTCTCTCTAAATACTCGGTTTTCGAGCGGTATTAATTTTTTAAACAATCATGCAACATTGCTAATGTCGGGAACTCTTTAGAAAATGTTTCAGTATGCTCAGAACTATTCGAAAAATATTTTAGATAAATTGGAACTGCGACATTTCGTATCAGCATATCACCCTTTCTCTCTAAATACTCGGTTTTCGAGCGGTATTAATTTTTTAAACAATCATGCAACATTGCTAATGTCGGGAACTCTTTAGAAAATGTTTCAGTATGCTCAGAACTATTCGAAAAATATTTTAGATAAACCGGAACTGCGACATTTCGTACAGCATATCACTTTTTCTCTATAAATACTCGGTTTTCGAGCGGTATTAATTTTTTAAACAATCATGCAACATTGCTAGTGTCGGGAACTTTTTAGAAAATGCTTCAGTATGCTCAGAATTATTTGAAAAATATTTTAGATAAACTGGAACTCCGAGATTTCTTCGACATCTCACTCTATGCTACGGAAAACTAGCAGATAATTTTTTCAATCGACTGTTTTTTGGGTAAAATTACCAGAACTATTACTAAAAAGTATCAAGAACTATAGAACTCGACTGCATGCGACAAGAACTCTCTTTTATTTTTGATCTGCTAGAAAATGATCTGCTACGGGAAGTTAGCAGATCATTTTTTCGATCAAGTGTTTTTTGGGTAAAATCACCAGAACTATTACTGAAAAGTATCAGGAACTATAGAACTCGACTGCATGCGACAAGAACTCCCTTTTATTTTTGATCTGCTGGAAAATGATATGCCAACTTCACAGACATACAATTAAATCATAGTTAAGGGAAAAAACACGTATATTATCTGTGAAAATAGCAATCAGATTTATTTGAAAATAAAATAAATTAATTAAAATTAAAATTAAAAATAAACATAAAATAAATGATAAATATATCAAAAAATTATGCCATATTATATAACAACGTTTATACTATTTATTTATTTTTATTTGTTTTCCGTCTTGTATTTTTTTAAATTATTTTAAATTATTTTATGTGATTTGACATCATTGTGAGAGAATATTTTTACATTCATATTTCTATTGATATCAGGTATAGCGCAATGAATTTTTTATGTGTCCGGTATAGGTTTAGCACTTAACTTGAAAAATGAAGAATTACTGAAGCACTGGAAACTTTATTTTTCAAATTTTTAGCCCGGGAACCTTTATTTGAATTTTGAAAAATGTTTTATGAGTAGAATGTATTACTTTTTTAATACCAGCACGGGGATTCTCTAACTCCTTAACGACAGTTTCGGTATTGTTCCACAGCTTTTTTACCATATATAATACCTACGCAACGGTTGAGTTGGCACATGGAATGCCCCATATATATATATATATATATATATATATACACACCATATGTTATAAAAATAATTAAAAAAAAATTACTTTATAATTACCTCATAATTCTAATCTTTATTTAAACCAAATGGGAAACTATTTCTTTTATATGTATCGCAGATTGGATTAGTTGATCTTTTAACATCTATTGGTGTAGTCCCTGATTTTATAATCGGTCACTCCATTGGTGAACTAATCTGTGGATATGCCGATGGATGTTTAACGGCCGAAGAAACGATTCTGTCAGTATATTTCATCAGTTTAGCCCTTCACGAGTCAAAAATAATTAATGGCTCCATGGCTGAAATTAATCTCGACCTTGAAACCTTAAAAGTTATGTGTCCTTCGGATATCGATATAGCTTGTTACAATAGTTCTTCTAATTTTACTGTAAGCGGACCAACGAATTCTATAAAAACATTCCTCACCAAATTGCAGGTATATATTAATGTGGTTATAAACAATATAATCTTTCTTCTATCTAGTTTCTTTAATTGTTTTGTTAAAACAAGCAATTAATAATACTTATGATTTTATTCATTCTTTTAGGCGAATAGTATATCTATAAAAGAAATTTCTTGTGGTTATATACCTTTTCACAGTCGTTACATCAAACCTGCTGTAGCTAAGTCTGAAGAATACTTGAACTGAACATTACCACAAAAAAAGTTTTACAGCTCAAAGTGGCTGACAACATCCTCTCACGAATACTCCAATACTATACCTTTATGTTCAAAATATTATACAAATTACTTGTTGTCTCCGGTGTTATTCGCAAAGACGATACGTTCAGTTCCAAAAGATACAGTGACGATTGAAATTTCTCCTCAGAATATTCTTCAACACATTTTAAACAATTATTTATACTCTACAGTAACAAACGTAGCGCTATATGAACGAACTGAGGATCATAATAATGAGATATTTTTAGAATCAATCGGAAAACTTTATAACGCAGGATTGCAGCCGCAGATTGCAAATCTCTATCCGACAGTGGAATTTCCTGTAAGCCGCGGTACCCCAATGATTTCTCCTCTCATAAGGTATGCATATTTTTCATTTAGGCACAAATGGACAAATTATCGAAAAAAACAACCACTTTCATAAATTTTGAAATATTTGGGTGAAATAGTCAGAAGAGAACAACATGTTCAATATAATAGCGAATTAGAAGTTTGAACTCTTTTTCAAACTTGGTTAGTTTTACCATCTAATTTCAAAATCACATCTCTGTGTATTTTGAAGACATTCTATCACCTTACTTATCTCAAAGATAAATGTATTCTTATACATATTGTTGCGCTCACCGCGCTGCTCTGACGCACACTCGCACTCACGCACTTGCACTCCCAAAGCCCGCTGAAATAAGAGAAACACCGCGGTTATGAGGAAACAAGCAATCTCAACGTTTATTATTATCTCTATACAGAAGAGCGCGGACACACGTCCGAACAGTCCAGCAACTCAAGACAAAATCTGACAGTTGACAGTTATTGATTCGCCGATCAATAATTCCCGTCGTCAGGGAATGCGCTTCGGCTTGAAGCTACTCGCGAACGAAGCAACGGGTGTTTCAGCGCGAAGGCGCAGTGCCGCAACAATATGTTAATCCTTTTATGCCTATTACAAAGAGCAGATAATAGTGATATTTTAGAATCTGTGCTTCAGTTTTACATCAAATCTTGAATTAAGTAATTTCTACAATTAATTCGTTTATACGAAGATTATGTAATAATTTCTAATAACGTTTTCAGATGGGATCATTCAGAGAACTTCTTTGTAGTGCAATTTTGTAAAAAAAAAAAAATTGACAAAAAGGAAACAGTTGTCAGTATTAGTACAGTAGACGAAAATTTTGCGTATTTAACGGGCCATGTCGTTAATGAAAACAATTTATTTCCTGCTACGGGATATCTTTTTTATATCTGGGAGATGATCGCATTATTAAAAAACCAAGAATATATCAATACACCAGTTGTATTTGAAGACGTTAATTTTATTCGTGCTATAGTGCTATCACAACAAAATAAGATCGAATTAACTTTCTCGATCCAAGAAGGTAATATTTTATTACGTAAACAATTAATTTTCTAGCGTGGGTTTTTTATTTTTAATTAGATTTTAAAACTTATATGCCGCTTTTATGCCGTAATATATATTATAATTAAAATGTAAAAAATATACAGAGAAGATATATGAGAATAACTAATCTTAACGCGGAATCTTCTTTCTTTTCACAAGTCAACTGTTTTTGTAAGGTCCAGCTCCATATTGACACATTTAATATATTAATTTTGATTTCTTATAAAATTATATTACGTTTAATGAATTTACATCTATATCTAGGTAGCAATAGGTTTGAAATAATCGAAGGAGATAATGCTATTGTTACTGGAACAGTACGAATTCCAACCAATATTGAAAATGAAAAAATATCAGCTAATCTTGCTGAATGTATCGATGATGAGGAAGAAATGAATACAAAAGACATCTATAAGGAATTAAGACTTTGCGGTTATCAATATGCCGACGCATTTCGTGGATTAAAAAGCGCATCGGTTACTGGATCAAACGGTCATATCGCATGGACATCTAATTGGGTGGCATTTATGGACAGTATGTTACAGATTATGATTTTAGGACAGAATTCAAGAAGTCTTTATGTTCCAACAAGAATTCGCAAACTGACTATCGATCCAAAATATCACACACAGATAATTCAGGATTATCCAACTGAAGATAGACGTAAGTAAAATAACTGATACAATGCGGCCAATTGCCTGACAAATAAATTTCATTCGCTACGTTGCAGAATTCTCTGTTCGTCGTTACAAGTCTTTAGACGCTATAATATCTGGAGGAATAGAAATTTGTGGCACTGTGGCTACACCTATATCTCGCCGACAAAAAGTAGTTAATACCGTTCTTGAAGAATACAAATTTGTTGCTCATCGTGATTTAGGTACTATGTCGTTGCAAGATGCAATAAGAATGTCGACGCACATTGCACTCGAATGTTGCAATATGATAAATGTTAAAATTATCGAATTTGTCGATGATAGTGACAAAGTGGTACCAGAAGATTTAAATTCTCCACTTATTAGTGAAATCTTGAATGATTTACCGCAGATTCGACAACACACTAAACTTGTGACGACCCACGAGAAATTCCCAAATATTTCTTTGCCCGACAACGTTTCTACAACGGAAATTACTAAGTTGTCGAAGGACGAGAATTGTTTGATAGTCCTTGGTTTCGATATTTTGACAAAAAATAGCAAAAAATTATATAAACAATTGCTGTCTCTATTAATGCCACAGGGTTTTCTACTGACTTTGGAGGAATCCGGTGCGGTCTACGATTATTCATGCCTGAAAACGTATGAGTTGGATATCATACTGGAAAAACAAATAAATGACAAGAAGCTTTTGTTATTAAGAAAAATGCAAAATATTGCGAGAAATCAGCGGATTGTATATGTGAACAATTACGAATTTTTATGGGTAGATGAACTGAAATCAATCATGAATGTGCAAAACGAGACTGGTGTAGATACGGAGATAATTCTCGTCTCGGAAACAGACTTTGAATGCGGGCTACTCGGTCTTATTAATTGTTTGCGAAGAGAATCAGGTGGCGAAATAATTAGAAGTGTATTTATTCAAGATGACAAAGCGCCTACTTTTTCTTTGCAAGAGCCATTGTATACAAAACAGCTGCAGTTGGACCTACCCATCAACGTAATACGTTCCGGTAAGGTTTGGGGATCATACAGGCATTTACCACTACCATCGTTGGAATCAAAACTTGTTCAGAGCACTTACGTTACGCAGATGGTATGTTAAGGTGTTCTATTATAAATTTTATTGAAAATAATAATAATTAATGTTTACTTGTAACAGGTACAAGGAGATTTGAGTACTCTCTGCTGGGCACAGAGCAGAATGTCTCGCATTAACCATGAAAACCTCGTTCATGTAATTTATACGTCTGTTAATTTTAAAGATATCATGATAGCTACTGGCAGACTCAACCCTGAAACTATCGCGTTCGAACGCGGCAATGACTGTTTTATTGGCTTGGAATTTGTTGGTTTCAATACGCAAAAGCAGAGGATAATGGGATTATGTTCACACGGGTAAAATAGATCGAGTATCAATACATATGAGATAAAAAGAACTTTTTGCAATTGACAGGATTAATTTCTATTTTGTATGAATATCATTAATTAGTATTAATAATGTTTTAATTTAGGTAACATTAATTTAAATTTAATATTAGATATTAAAAATGTGCCAGATATACGTCATTTTAAACTAACGTTTTTAATTAAAATTTTAAACTAGTTAAATAAAAAAAATTTTTCAAAATTTATATTCATAGGGGAATGGCGAATATTCTCGTGTCTGATAAATATCTCAGTTGGATTATACCTGACGAATGGACAATGGAAGACGCAGCAACGGTTCCGTGTGTGTACAGCACGTGTTACTATGCTTTATACATGAGGGGTAAAATGAAAAAGGGAGACAAAATCTTAATCCATTCTGGTACTGGAGGCATTGGTCAAGCTGCGATCCATCTTGGGCTTCACGAAGGTTGCGAAGTGTTTACGACAGTTGGAAGTATCGAGAAACGACAGTTTATAAGAGAAACGTTTCCCTCCATTCCCGAAGATAATATCGGAAACTCTCGAGATACAAGTTTTGAACAAATGATTATGCAGCGTACAAAAAGTCGTGGGGTGGATATCGTATTGAATTCCTTAGCCGAAGAGAAATTACAAGCATCTGTTCGCTGTTTAGCAAATGGTGGCCGTTTTCTAGAAATTGGAAAATTTGATATGGTTTCCAATAATTCATTGAACTTGTCTGTTTTCTCCAAGGGTATCAGTTTTTATGGTATTTTATTAGATAAATTAATTTATTCAAATGCAGGACCAAAGTCAAGATTATGGAAAAGAATAACAGAAGGTTTAGAAAATGGTGCTATTAAACCACTATGCAGAAGAGTCTTCGAAAGAAATGAAATAGAAGCTGCCTTTAGATATATGGCCGCTGGAAAACATATTGGCAAGGTACAATTATTTCTTAATATATACACAGAAATATGTAATTATGATACAGAATATTTTATCATATCAAATATTAGAAACAATTCTTTGTTTCTAATTAATGTTATAAAGGTAGTAACAAATGTAGGTTTATTTAAATTATATTTGACTAAGAAACTTTTTGTATTTATATTAATAAATAACGTTAATTATTAATTAATTAAAATTAATAATAAAATTAATGATAAAATGCGAAACAATATCAATAATAAAATAAAATATGAAATCTTTCTTATTTATAATTTATTACTTTATAGAAAAAACGATTGTTTCTTAATTGCTTATTCGCAGATAATTATCAGAATTCATAAAGAAGAAGAGCCTTTGGATGCTCCACTACTCGCTCATCCACGATATTATTGTTTGGAGCATAAATGCTACGTTATTTTGGGTGGACTTGGCGGATTTGGTTTAGAGCTAGCAGATTGGTTGACTCTTCGAGGTGCAAAAAATCTGGTATTAACATCACGAACCGGGATCAGAACAGGTTATCAGCAATCAAGAGTAAAGCTATGGCGATCTTACGGTGTGGATATACAGATCGTTACAGTCGATGATAATTTGAAACATGAAGATTGTGAATCCCTATTAAAATTTGCTGAAGAAAGAGCACCAGTGGATGCTATATTTAATCTTGCAGTTGTTTTAAAAGATTGTATATTTCAAAATCAATCATCTCAAACGTTCGAGGATTCATTCAAATCAAAAGCATGGATGACGAAAAAAATGGACGAATTGTCGAGGAAGATCTGTCCACAACTTCGACATTTTGTCGTTTTTTCTTCCGTCTCGTGTGGAAGAGGAAACGCAGGCCAAACGAATTATGAAATGGCTAATTCTGTAATAGAGAGAATCTGTGAGAAGAGGATGGAAGAAGGATTACATGGTTTAGCAATACAGTGGGGTGCTATTGGTGATGTCGGGCTCGTAGCAGATATGCAAGAAAAAAATAAGGAATTGGTTATTGGAGGTACATTGCAACAACGAATATCTTCCTGTTTGGAGACATTAGAAGTATTTCTGTTACAAGATCGACCTATTGTAAGCAGTATGGTTGTTGCTAAAAAAGCAAAAATTGGCGGATCAATGAATATTTATGAAACAGTTGCTCATATAATGGGTAAGCAGTTTTATGCAAAAGCTAAATAAAGAAAAATACTAAATACATATAATGACCATGAAATAGAAGTGAAATCAAAATGTTATTCCAAGTATATTTATTGGAATAAGTAATATTTCAAAAAATATATTTTTTGTACAAAATTACAGGAATAAACTATTTTACAATTACTGCAGACTGAACACCTTAAGTCTTAAGAGGCCTCTACGTGTTTCTCTTATTTTAATTATTGTATAATTATTGTATAATTAATAATCAAATTTTTTAGGTTATAATTGATATTTAGAAAAAAAAGTTGTTTTTAGAAGGAAGATCTACTCAGCGATAAAATGAGATCTCTGAAAGAAAGAAAGAGAAGGTAAAGCAGAAAGTAAAAGCAAAAAAAAAAATTAATGGCTCTTGTCTTTTAACACAAAAGTATTCAACTAATAAATAACTTTGTCTAGAATTTTTGTTACGGATTACTCAAGTAATAATTATATTGATTTATTCTACTATTGTTTGTCACATAGTTTCTTTCGTACATGTAATTGTAATTAATAACGAATTTAGTTGGTCGCATTAGTGCGCACTGGCGCATTCAAATGTTCAACCGAATTCGCTATAAAAGTGACATCCATTAGTTGTCTACATCTCAAGCAGTTTTAATAGTATCAGAGCGATGAACAGAGTAAAAGTTATCTTAACAAGTTTAAAAGTAATAATTGTTACACTTTTTAATAGTTATCTCTACAATTATTTGTTAACAAATACATACATAAAAAAGATAATTATACAGAAAGAGGGCAACCCCACCGATTTTAATGACCTTGACATATATTGTCAAGAACGTGATCTTGAATAAATTTTCCTTATAACTTAATTGGCGGTCATTGTTTATTTAAAAGTTAAGAACAAATAATGTAACTAAAAGATATAACAGTTTATGTCAGTGCTAAGGGAAGTAATTTACTGATACGTGTGTATAGACAGTACATATATATGTAGGCGGGGGAGAGGCATGCAGAGGTGGGTGGGGGTGGACCTCGGTTCGCGTGGAAAGTTGAAAACCTAAATCATACAATGATAAACTTTGTTTTGCCCAAAAAGCAGGGTGGGGTGGGGTGAACTTCAATGTAATCAAAGGTCTGACTCAACCCAATTGTTGTATGGGTGAGAAACTTTCCACGCGAACCAAGGTCCACCCCCATCCACCCCTGCTTGCGGGGGAGAGGCGGTAGCCCCTCCCCGCCTACACGTGTACTGTCTATACACACATATTAATAAATTACTTCTCTTAGAACTAATGTTACTTTATAATATCTAAAAAAAAGTAATAAAATTGTGAAACTTTAATTTGCTATTTCTTCTAAACCAATGCCGTCCCTCACTTATTTTTTGCGTAGAATTACTCAGAAAGACCCCCTCCCCTTACAACATATTTAAGTGGCGATAAAATCGATGAATGCTGACCTTTTATGCATATTTACCAAGAAATAATTTGATTCTTAATTAAAATTTTTGTTGTAAGATTTAATTTTAAAAGATTAACTAGAATAACATAAAATTGATTTTATTATACAATTCTTACTTTATCTTAAAATAGGATTAAAGAACATAAACATAGTACCACCAAACGTACCACTGGTCGAAATGGGTATGGATTCGATGATGGCAGTTGAAATTAAGCAAACGTTGGAAAGAGAATTCGATATTTCCTTGACAGCGCAAGACATTAAAACTCTAAATTTTGCTAAACTTCGACAAATGACAATTACAACCGAACAAGGAAAGATACACGATACAAATGAAATTAAGCCAAGTAATTTGGAAGGCTTTGACATGCTGATTCGAAAAATGAAGGATGCAGACTTTGTTCCAGATATTCTTGTAGAATTTATTACCAAGAAAGAGGTTGATCGAGGCAACATATTTCTCTTACCAGGAATCGAAGGATGTTCAAGCGTATATAAAACTATGGCATCAGGAATTAAATATTCTGCAACGTGTTTGCAACATGGTGTACTTAATATTCCTGATGAAAGTCATTCAGTGATGAAATCAGCCGCTCATTTGCTGCCTGTAAGGAGATTAAATTTAATTAAAATATTTATTTTGATTATTTTTAAATAGTTTATATATAAGTATATATATAAGTAATATTTAACAATTAGAGGTACAAATCTTTCGTATTATACCACATCTTACACATACATTTATATTTATTTTCTTAGCACATATTAAAAAAAATAAAAGATCAAAGGAAATTTCTAATAGTGGGTTATTCGTTTGGATCCTTAATTGCCATTGAATTAGCCAGATTATTAGAAGCTAAAGATTTCTCAGGACGGTTAATATTAATAGACGGAGCTCCCGATCAAATGAAACTTTGGACTAATCAATATTTGAACTGTACTTCGCCAGATGAGTTACAAAATGTGGTATTCATTGGTTTATTGGAAATGTACACTGTAATTAACAAGAAAAAGGTTAGTAAAAAAATACATTTTGATTTTTTATTGTAAAAACTATTTATGTAATTTTAATCTTATATAAATTTAAATATAAAATTAATAATAACACACACATAAAATAATTTATTACATAACATGAATATCTTCAGGGATTGTATTTGAATCTTGAAATAGTAAAACAAATTGTTTTACATTTTGTTTTGTATGTTTGTGTATGTGTCAAGATTAAATGATAATAATAGTTTTAGATAAAAAGCACACTAAGTGAGTATTAATAAATATGTAAGGAATTTTAATGAAATAAATAAGAATATAACAACAGATTTTATGGTTCAAAAATTCAATAAATTTTTTATATTTATATTAATAAAATGCAAATGTTACTTTGGCACAATTATTATTATTAATTATATAAAATTTTTTTATTTACAGCTTGCATTAGAGCTGAATAAATGTAACACATGGAATGAAAAATTAAAAATATTTTTAGCTTACTTCCCGAACGAGGTAGATGTGTTGACCACTGAAAACAAAAAACTGATATGCTACACCATTTACAATCATATAGTTGCTATACAGGATCATGATATTTCTTCATTACCTCGCCTTAAATCACCTATAACATTGCTAAAATCCACATTTCCGATTGCCTCTTTTACTGAAGAGGATTATGGTCTACATAAGGTAAATTTAATTTGGATAGAGATATTTTTGGAATATAAGATTACACAGGCACACCAAAAAGAAAGTTGGTTGTTCGCTAGACTACACCACCATACCTACATGTTTTCGGGGTCGCTGAATCCGAATCCGTTGTCCGTTTTACCCCATCACGTCAGGTTTTGTCCCTAACCTCAAAAAATATCTCAGAATCGCTAAATCAGCCCTTTTCATGTTGAGAAATAAAGCATGACCACCATATTTATATGTTTTTGGGATCGCTGAATCCGAATCCGTTGTCTGCTAAACGCCATCACGTCACCATTTGCCCCTAACCAAAAAAATTCGCCCTAACACGCGGGTTTTTTTTGTATCACTATGGCACCTAGAAAACTTCAAAAACCTATTCCTCACTTGAAAAGTACAACACATTTTCCATCACAAGTTCATTAACTTACCCCATCACGTCAGGTTTCGTCCCTAACCTCAAAAAAATATCTCAGAATCGCTAAAACGGCCTTTTTCATGTTGAGAAATAAAGCATGACCATCATATTTATATGTTTTTGGGATCGCTGAATCCGAATCCGTTGTCTGCTAAACGCCATCACGTCACCACTCGCCCCTAACAAAAAAAATTCACCCTAACGCGCGGATTTTTCTGTATCATTAAAACCTATTACTCACTTGAAAAGTTTTTGAAGTTTTCTAGGTGCCATAGTGATGGGGGGGGGGGGGGGGAGGAGCTGATGACTGGTTGCTTCGGCGCTCCCTGATCCGGTTCTCCTCTCCTCGGGAAGACTACAACGTGAAAGGGCCCATGGAAGAAATGCTTGCGATACCCGGGTTTTCTTCGATAAACGTTAAAAGAAACTCGTGGTGGTTTTAGCCGGTAGGCCATGCGCATGTTATCCCTGCGATGCACGTGCATGGAATCCGGCACTCTCCCGCCTTTTCCCAGAAGGCGGGGGGTCTCACCCCGACTAGGGGGGCTACCGGGCAGGCTCAGGGGATGCTCTGGAGTATTCCGGTAGATGAAGATTTTTACCACGTTAAAAAAAAGGTGCCATAGTGATACAGAAAAACCTGCGCGTTAGGGCAAATTTTTTTAGGTTAGGGGCGAAACCTGACGTGATGGAGTAAGTTAATGAACTTGTGATGGAAAATGTGTTGTACTTTTCAAGTGAGTAATAGGTTTTTGAAGTTTTCTAGGTGCCATAGTGATACAGAAAAACCCGCGTGTTAGGGCGAATTTTTTTAGGTTAGGGGCGAATGGTGACGATGGCGCTTAGCAGACAACTGATTCGGATTCAGCGATCCCAAAAACATATAAATATGGTGGTCATGCTTTATTTCTCAACATGAAAAGGGCCGTTTTAGCGATTCTGAGATATTTTTTGAGGTTAGGGACAAAACCTGACGTGATGGGGTAAAACGGACAACGGATTCGGATTCAGCGACCCCGAAAACATGTAGGTATGGTGGTGTAGTCTAACGAACAACCAACTTTTTTTTTTGTGTGCCTGTACGTGTTATCGGTCTCGCGCTCCGCTTTAAAAGAGTCCGCTTGTAAAAGAACTCCGTATACTTAACGCGAAACACTACCCTGTCTCTTGATATGATTTTAGAAATAATAAGAAGCTTTATAACAAGAAACTTATTTTCAGGTTACCGAAGGTGAAGTGCAAATTCATTACGTGGAAGGTAATCATATCACAATGATGGACAACGACAAAATTACATCAGCTATTAATGAAGCATGGATTAAAGTAGAGTCCAAATAGGGACCATATAATATTTGCCTGATTTAGTTGTCAGGAACTGATACTATCGCCTTATCGGTACCTAAGTAATCGTGTAACTCAGTTTTCCTATAAGGTCCTTATACGTAAGTTATCACAATCGGGCCTTTGTAAAATTATATTAGGTCCTCATAAGGGAAATATATAAGGTTATGAATAATGTAATCTAAAGAGGATCTGATAATGAATATAATATATATATTGTGATGTAATTTAAATTTTTTAACATTAAACATTATTTATTATTAAACATTATTATTAAACATTATTGTTAAACGTTATTTTTTATTAAACATTAAAATTGAATTAACATTAATATTGTATTAACATTTAAAATTGTATTAAACATTAATTATATTTATTTTATAATTGTTAAACTTTAAAAACAAAAAATACATGAAAACATATCTGAGTGTTAGGTAGTATCTAGATACATATGTATCTAGATACTACCCAACACGGTTATTAATATTGAATTTAAATATTCAAAAAAATCATTACTCATCAGTATAATCTGTATAATCTTCTTCAGCACTGTTACGCTCGGGCGTAACAGTGTTACACTCAGGCATAGCACACCCAAAAAAAAATGTTCTACTGATAAGTGGGGAATTCCTCTTAGCAGTTCCTCTAAGCAAAAAATCTTACATGAAGAATATCCTTCTTTAAGTAATACGTATTACTTTATAAAAGAATGGATGCGTAAGCTATAATCAAGAGTAAATTCCTCTACAGCAAATTCTACTATAGTAATCCGAATAGCCTCTTAAAATAAGAGGATATGCTAGATATTTGCGGCGCGCGCGTTAAAGTTAAAAGACGATCGTCTTATTAGCTACGCGATGCGTACGCCACCATACGAGACGCCCGTATAGAAATTTGTTAGGGATGGCCTTACATAACATAAGGCCCCGATCATTAGTTATTAGGGATGCCATAAGAAAGATTTCCTTATTTTAACCTGATGAGGTCCCGATCATTATTTATTAGGGATTCCATAAGAAAGGTTTCCTTATTTTTATCTAATAAGGCCCTTGTAAAGATTTGATAAGGATGTTTTAACTTCATAAATGACCTTCATAAATGAACTTATTTATTAGGGCTAACCGGATAAGGTCCCGATAATTATTTATTAGGGATGCCATAATAAAGGTTTTCTTATTTTTGTCTATTCTTGTAAGGATTTGATAAGAATGTTTTAACGTTTTAACTTTATAAATATACTATTTTCATAAATATATTTACGAACACAAAATTTCATAATGAGCCGGCACTGGTTTCTGACATTCACCCGACATTAAGAAATATTATATCATATATCCAATTCAAAATTTTATTACTCTTTTTAAACTGAATTTGTTTCTTAAGATGATTTTTGGAAAATTATATATTTGCGCTGGTTATGACATATGTAGACTATATATAACATTTACATCAAATTAAGAAGTGGTCTACCATGTAAGGCAGTTGGCTCACGATCCAGAGATCCCGAGTTCGAATCCCACCAAGGTAAGTGTGTTTTTCAAATACAAGAAAATATTTATAATCATAGACTGCGTCTTAAGAAACAAATTTAGTTATAAAATAGTAATAAAATTTCGAAATAAATAATTTTATTTATTTATTTCGGGTGAATATCGGAAATCAGTGTCCTCTAGTATTAAGAGGACACAATCTTAAGTCTAGTGTCACATGG
This sequence comes from Temnothorax rugatulus, assembly GCA_035220575.1. Lineage (NCBI taxonomy): Eukaryota > Metazoa > Arthropoda > Insecta > Hymenoptera > Formicidae > Temnothorax > Temnothorax rugatulus. Next base: position 22,289 of record JASTWL010000597.1, read on the forward strand.
TAAGAGGATATTCCTCTACCTTTTAAAATATCTTCTTAAGACCATATTTCAGAGGAAAATCCCCTAACATTAAGCGGAAGCCACTAAACGACAGAATATTTTTTTTTGGGTGCAGTGTTATACTCGGGCGTAGCAGTGTTACGTTCGGGTGTAGCAGTAGCATCTTTGGCGTTCTCCCGACGTTTCGTCCGTTTTCCGTTCCGGTCTTTTACATTATTTAATACTGCCTGAATCGCTTACTTAAATTGCCTCTTAGTTAACGGATTATCATCCTTTTTAAATCTTGTTGATACAGTAGCTAGAATATAAAGGTAAAACAAAATATTAAATTATAATATAAAACAATTTTTCATTTCCACATTAAAAAAATTGTAATTCTAATAAACACCTTCTATGCATTTATAAAAGTTTGTCCCTTTAAATATATTTTTTCCAGGGACTTGTTTGACGGCAGTGAAATTTTGAGCAACATTTTGGCACATGTATTGTCGCATAATAGTGCCAATATTACGGGCTAATGCACGACGTTCGTCGATGGAACGTTTTATAAGATAGATCTGAAAAATGAGACCTACAGTTTAACGCGGTTTCGAACGGCAAATATAGAAGGGGTTCTCATGGCAAGATACTCTCGGTGGTTTGCCACGATCGCCACGAAAATCATACAATAGTGTATGTGAATTGTGTGCATAGATGTAATCTATACAATATATAAATTATACTATATATCTAGTATATACATATATGTATACATAAATATGTATATATACTTACAATTTTTTGGGGGTATTTTTTATTTGATTTTAATTTTTCATTAAATTTTCCAAATTGCTCTATGCTATCACATGGCAATTTAATTAAATCATCATTTTCTTCGTCTTCTGATGAAATTCTTGATTGAACTACTTGAATTACTTGATTTTTTAATATTGATCAAATATTTTCCACATCCACTGTAAGTTTTAAAATTGATCCTTTAAGAGTTAATTGAGTTTTTAATTCTTTTAATTGTTCTTCCGTTCTTTCGGCAAAAGTTTCTGAAAGATCTGGAAAAAGCATTTCCCAAATATAAGTAAATTATTAAACAATTTTTATTAATTATTAATTATCAGGGTTGGCAAAAAACATGTTTTTTTTATTTTAAACAAAAAACATTGTTTTTTTTTGTTTAAAACAATGTTTTATGTTTTATTTGTGTTTTAAACTAAGGTATAAAAAAAACATGTTTTAAACAAAAAAAAACATGTTTTAAACAAGCAAAAAAAACACTTGATAGCTTTGATCTATGCAAGAAGATTTAAAATAAAATATGTGCGGAGCATCCATAAGTAATAATGTCAGGCATTTAAATTTTTCGCTAGCGTAGCATTAAACTGTAAATATATAAATAACGTTGCTAAAATTTAAAAAATTAAAAACGCTAACGGCGGCGGCTGTGAGAAATAAGGCGCGCCGTTAAGCCCGGTCAACATAGGCCACAGTTCGCAAAACGCAAGGTCTACATGTCAATCTAACCCTTCTGTGTATAGAAGGATTAGGAATAATGAACGGAACAAAGGGAGACAAAGACGGAGAGTTCACTTTTATAGGAGGGAGAGGTGAATCGGTAATAGATTATATAATTGGAAACTAGGAAATTTGGGAGAAAACTGAGGAAATAAGGATTGGAGATGCTATTGATTCTGATCACCAGCCCGTAATATTGAAGGTAAAAGGAACTGGTGAGAGAAGAGAAGGGGAGAAAAGAGTAAAGAGAATAATGAATTGGTCAAAAGAAGGAACGGAAAATTACAAGAAGAGAATGAAAGAGGCAAGAATAGAGGGTGCGAACATAGAAGAAATATTGGAAGGAATAAAGAACGCAGTAAAACAGGCTGCTGTTTGGAAAGAAATAAGAGAAGACCAGAGATCAAAGAAAAAAAGCAAATGATGGGATAGTGAATGTGTAAGACTAAGGAGAGAAGCACGAGAGAAACTAGTTAAATGGAGAAAGGGAGAAGTAGATAAAAAGAGGTACATTCTAAAGAAAAAAGAATATGAGGAGAAAATAAAAGAGAAGAAAGAGATAGAAAGGGAAAGAGTTATAAAAGAGGCGAGAGAAGCAACTAGCGAGAAGAAAGTATGGAGATTTATAAACAGAGAAAGGAAGGGTAGAAAAGATGTTTGCGAAGAAATAACGGAGGAGCAATGGAATAAACACTTCATGGAGCTATTGGAAGGAGTAACTGTGAAACCGCGTGAAAAAGACAGGAAGGGAGAGGAAAGAATGGGTAGCAAAGAGGAGCAGGAAGGAATAAGAAGAGAGGAAGTGGAAGAAGTAATTAAAGAAATAAAAGAAAAAAAAGCAGCAGGTACGGATGGATTGCTAAATGAGGTATGGATATATGGAGGAGAGAGATTGAAGGAAAAAATATGGGAGGTATGTGATAGAGCGTGGAAGACAGGAGAAATAGCAGAAGACTGGAAAGAAGGTATAATAGTACCAATAGTAAAGAAAGGGGAAGGAAAAGAAGCACAAGATTACAGAGGGGTGACATTAATGAACACAAGCTACAAAATATACGCGGCAATTTTGGCGAAAAGATTGGAGAAGGAGGCGGAAGAAAAAAGAATATTACTAGAAACACAGGCAGGGTTCAGGAAAGGAAGGGGTACAATGGAGAATATATACGCACTGAATTATGTAATTGGAAGGGCTGTTAGCAAAAAAAGAGGGAAGCTAGTGGCAGCATTTATTGATCTGAAAGCAGCATTCAACTCCGTGAACAGAGAAAAAATTTGGGAGGTACTGAAAAGAGAAGGGATTAGTGAACAGCTGAGAACTAGGATAGAAGATCTGTACGAAGAGACAAGAAGCGTGGTAAGAGTGAAAGGAGAAAAGGGATCATGCTTCTGGACGGTCAAAGGAGTCAGACAGGGATGCCCGCTGAGCGCTATGCTCTTCATACTACTGCTGGCAGACTTAGAGGAAACAATGAGGAGGGGGCAAGATGGAAGCGTGGTAGTAGGGAGAATAAAATTTTGGACGTTAGCATACGCAAACGATATAGTAGCTATAGCAGAGGATGAAGAGGAGATGAAGAGGATGATGAAAAGACTGGAGAAATATTTCGACAGAAAAAAGCTGAGAGTGAATGTAGGGAAAACAAAGGTAATGAGATTCAGGAAGGGAGGAGGTAAAATGAAGAAAGTGGAATGGAAATGGAAGGAAGAAGAAATAGAGGAGGTAAAGGAAGTCTGCTATCTAGGCTACACATTCCAAAAGAACGGAGGACAGGAGGCGCATATAAACGAAAGAGTAAGGAAAGCTACCATGGCAATGAAACAGGTTTGGGGAATAGGAAAAAGGTTATTTGGAGGAGACTGGATAAGAAGAATTAAGTTATACGAATTAAGTTATTCGCTGGTAGCAAGCATAGCTTTATATGGAGCAGAAGTGTGGAGATGGAAAGAGAGAGAAAATAGAAAGAATGCACGAAAGGTATATAAGGTGGACATTGGGCCTAGACTGGAGCACACCCGGATACATGATAAGGGAGGAAACCAAGAGGGACAGAATGAGAGTAAGTGCTGGTAAAAGGGCGATGAAATACGAGGAAAAACTGGAAAGGGGAGAGGGAAATGAGATTGCAAGAGAATGCTGGAAAGAAATAAAGGGAATGTCAGGAAAGAAAAGGCAAATTGGGAAGAAGAGAGAAGGAGCTTCTATGAAAAAAGAGGATACGCAACTGAGGAGATAGAAAGGAAAAGAGGAAATGGCTGGGGCAGTATAGAGGAGATAACAAGAAGAGACAAAGACATTCAGAGTCAAGAGAGAGATGAAAGAGTCAGAGAGTCTAGATATAACAGGTGGTACAGGGAGATAGCAGAAATCAGAAGGCCAGAATACCTAGAGAAAAAAGGGAAAGAGAAGTCCATGATCAGGATAGCGAGATTTAGGCTAGGTAATGAGATGAGAGGTGGAAGATATTGGGAACCAATAGAGAAAAGAAGCTGTAGAATATGTGGTGCAGAACCAGAGACATGGGAGCATGTGTTAGAGCGGTGCACAAGAGGAGAGGAGGAGGAGGAGAAGCCAGAAGGAATTGGCGAGAAGATCATAAGGATACTGAATAGTAAAGGAGAGGGAGAGAAATGGATGGCAGAGCTGGAGAGAAGAAGAAGGCAGGCTAATACAGCGGCAAGTTAGTCAGAAAGATTAGAGAATAATACAGATTATTTTTGTTGAGAAGGATAAGCGGAAGGTATTGGATTCAAAGAGAAAGGAAGAGAGCGGATTGAGGGTGAAAATGGACGAGGACAAGTCGGTGGAAACGAGGGTAAGAGAGAGGAGAAAGAAAGGAGAAAAGAGAGGAGAGGAGAGGAAAGCGGAAGGCCAAAGAGGACCACGGAAGAAGAAAGAGCGAAAAGGATGGAGGAGAATCTCCTTATGGATACGGACGAGGACGAAGCAGATAGGAAGAAAAAAGAATAGGAGAAATTTAGGATGGAAAGAAGAGATGAAAGGAGATAAAGAGAGAAGCATTAAGAGAGAGAAAAGGGAGAAGGAGGTAAGATTGTAAGAATGTAAGAATAATCTTTAATGCAGTTATTTGCAGAGTGAACGTAGAATAAGAAAGAAGGAAGGCATCGAACAAGAGGAGGGAGAGAGCCGGAAAGAAAAGGGAAGAGCAGCGACAGAAAGGAGGAAGTCAGAGGAGTGCGGAATTAAAGGAAGCCAAAAGAGATGACCAGAAGGGTGCCGGATGGAAGACGAAGAGAAGGGAAATGAGATGTGAGGTCGCTCAATGACCAGGTCGGGGAAAGAAGAAATAAGAAAAATTATATTATAGATATAAAATGTATATGATTAATGATTGAATGTATAATGTATATGATTTTATTTGTATAGCAGAATTTGTAAAGGTTTTTGGGAACGTTTTTACTGAAAAAAACGCCTTTCCAACCCCGGAAGGGGAGTGAAATAAAGATTAATTGATTAACGAATAGGATCATTTATTGCTCGACTACCTGGCTACAATATAATTCGGTGCACTACGTTTCGGCTCACGGTTAGAGCCCTTATCAAGTGCTGTCTGAAATGCATGAAACGTCACGATGTATCAACTAAATAAATTATAAATTAGTCACTAAGTAAAGAATATTACCTAATAGTCAAGATGACTCGTCATAGTTAATATAAGACCCCCTTGCATTCATGGGAATGTCCCCGCATTGTCACGAAGCGCAACTGTGAGAGAACACTCATATAAAAAAACGATAACACTAAGAGAGAAATGACGAAATAAGCGATTCATACGTGTCTTGAACATCGAGATTCCAAAATTAAGCATCTCTGGTTATCCTCTCCAGTGCGTGATGTTATACGAGTGGAAGCACTCCGGAGACTGAACGTTAAAGAAAGAACGACGAGTCATCTTGACTATTAGGTAATATTCTTTACTTAGTGACTAATTTATAATTTATTTAGTTGATACATCGTGACGTTTCATGCATTTCAGACAGCACTTGATAAGGGCTCTAACCGTGAGCCGAAACGTAGTGCACCGAATTATATTGTAGCCAGGTAGTCGAGCAATAAATGATCCTATTCATTTTTTAATCGCTGGCGGATAAAGGTTTTTTTTCGATTAATTGATTGATATATATCTTTATATTTATATGCTACACAAATAATATAGATAAAAAACTAAATAAAAGTTTAGTTTTTGTTTTTTTGCAATTTTTTCTAAATAATCACATGTTTTTAATTGCAGTGTTTTAAACAGTTTTAAACTACTGTTTAAACAGTGTCCACTGTTTTAAATCAGTTTTAATTAGACAGTTTTAAACAAATTGTTTAAAACATGCCAACCCTGTTAATTATTAATTATTTATATTATTTATTTATAATTTATTTATTTATTTTTATTTACAATTTATTTATTTATTTCTATGTTATTTATTTATTTATTTGTTCATTTGTTCATTTGTTCATTTGTTCATTTGTTCATTTGTTCATTTGTTCATTTGTTCATTTGTGCATTTGTTCATTTGTTTATTTGTTCATTTGTTCATTTGTTCATTTGTTCATTTGTTCATTTGTTTATTTGTTCATTTATTTATGTATTTATTTATTTATTTATTTATTTATTTATTTATTTATTTATTTATTTATTTATTTATTTATTTATTTATTTATTTATTTATTTATTTATTTATTTATTTATTTATTTATTTATTTATTTATTTATTTATTATTTATTATTTATTATTTATTATTTATTAATTATTTATTATTAGTAAATTATATTTACCTTCATACTCGTAATTACTTTCTGTGTGTTTTTTAGAAGGTGACGGTGATTTTTTTGTTGAGTAATGATATTTTTTATTTGATTTTTGAGAAGTACTGCATGTCTCTGAATGTCTCTGCATGTCTGTTTCGGCAAAAGTTTCTGAAAGGTCATGAAAAGTATACTATATTTCCAAAATATAAGTACACAAATTATCAACCACATTTCACAATTAGTTATATTTACCTTTATGCTCGTAATTTTTTGCTTTTAATTTATGTTTTTTAGAAGGTGGTGGTGATTTTTTTGCTGAATATTGGTTTTTATTTGATTTTTGAGGAATATTACAGGATATCTCTAAATCGTCTGATGAAGAAGAAGATACTGGTAGTTTTCCTTCAATACTTGATTTTTTATTTTTTTTTCTATAAAATAAATATTTTCAGAATTAAATATACCGATATTAACGAAAATAATAACCGATATTAACCACTGATATTAACGAGAATAATAATATAATCACCGATATTAACGATATTAACAATATTAATGATATTGTATTTTATTTAAGTATTATTTTAATTGAATTGTCATGTAATAGCATGGAGCAATTTGATGAAAAATTGAAATTAAATGAAAAATACCTCAAAAAATTGTAAGTATATACACACACACACACACACACACATATGTATAATATTTTTAAAGTAATATTTCTGAGAACGTAACTTACTTGCTTTTCCACCTGATTGTACGACGTACTTTGGCCATGAGTAATCTGGTCGCTGACAAGTTTTTATAAGATTTCGTAATTTTATTATTTTTGCTTTGTTATAAGGCGGTGACATAAAATAGCACAGTAAGTCATTTTTTTTCTCATCCCATATTATCCATTTATTTGGCACTATATCTACACTTTTAATATTTTTTTTTATTTTTTTAAATTCAACAAGCCTATATTTATATCCGTTACTCATCTACAATGATCAAAAAATATTTTTATGTAACTCGCGAATTTTTATTAGAATAGATAAGTAATATAAGTAATTTTAAATTTTAACCAACACTTACCCTGAAAACCGAAGAATACGAGGAGATAACGACAAGAAGATAACGTGAACTTTCTCGCAAATAATATTCAGTTGCTACGTAGTTAAAACAAACGCCCGTAGGCGCCAACTTCGTCTCTTCATCATTATATTATAATATCATTATACTTTGTTACATATGCAGTAGTCCTAATACATATATTTTTTCTTTTTCAAATTCACTGAGATTTACAGTTAGCATTTTTTTCTGAATCTCATTCACTTTACATGTAACAGTTTTGCTGTTTCTCTTAGTTACAGTCCAGGCTAGCGAATCACATGGATAATTATACATAGATTTTTTTTTCTTTAAAATATCACCACAAATTTCTATGTATTTTAACTGAGATCGGTTCTCAGGAAGATAGATATTATTAATTTGTATTGTTTCACCATTAGAAAGTAAACATGTATTATTAGGTGATCTTGTTGTTATTAGCACATCTTTATATCGTAATTTTTTTATATTTATTTTTCCTAAATGTTCACAGTTTATTTTTTTTAGAATTACAATTGGAGGCGATATCTTTGGTTGTGCTTCGTGAACACAAGATATTTCATTATAACGATGGCATATTTGTGATAATGGCTTATTGCCATTACGCAATATTTTCTTTATTTTTCCTAATGCATTTTCGAACGGAAATGATGTAATATCTGAGAGAGGACATTGAATGAATGATACATTATCAGCAATGTGCAGCAGATTATGAACGTTGCCGATTAAAAATTCATTTCCATAAAAGTTTGATATAAGATGTACAAATTTTTTTAATAAGTTTCGTGCATGCGTACAGTATTTTAACGCTGTGTCTTTTCCCGACAAAATTCGAATAGCTGTGTGAAGAAGCATAAAATGTTTATAAATATCTTTTGGTAAAATTTTTTTAAAAATAATTGGCCCAATCATATCATACTATAATATAAAACCCGACTGTTTGTCTGTCTGTCCGTCCGTCCGTCTGTCCGCGAACTACTCATTCGTTAGTGGACCGAATTTTTATCAAGAGTACATGAAATAGGGGTAGAATTTCCCGGGGAGTACCATAAAGTGTATAGTTTTTTGCTATCGATTTTCTGGAAACCGATTTTTTTAATTTTTTTAATTTTTTGGGAAATAATTGACCGAATCTCAAAGAATTATATATGTGGAATTTTCGGGGGAGTTCTGTAAAGTGTATGAATTTTCTGGGGAGTTCTGTAAAGTGTATAATTTTTCGCTACCGATTTTTTGGAAACCGATTTTTTAAATTTTTTTAATTTTTCGGGAAATAACCGAATTCGGGAAATAATCGACCAAATTTCAAAGAAAATTGTATATGAAACAGGGGTAGAATTTCCCAGGGGGTGCCATGATGTGTATAGCTTTTCGTTACCGATCATAGAGATATAAGAATAGAGTGCGCGAGTCATATGCTAGCACGTAAGAGGCTGCGATATAGGAATAGAAAAAGAACGCTGCATATAGGCCTTTTCTGTCCTTTGTCTACGCGCGCATGCGATCTCTATGTTACCGATTTTTTGGAATAAATTAAAAAAATTAACAAATGAGATCGTTCATAAATCGAACAATTTTAAGTGAATTATATGATAAGTTGCTGCTTTCACATATTATCTGTCAAAATTGATAAATCAGGCACTTCAATTCGTGACTATCGCGAGCAATTAAGAAAATATTCGCACATTATAAGAAAGAGAGAAAGCGATTAAGAGGTTATTCGCACATTGTAAGAAAGAAAGAGAGAAGAGAGAGAAAGAGAGAGAGAGAGAGAGAGAGAAGAGAGATACAAAGAAAAAAGGTATGTATCTTAAGGGGATCCTATAGTGAAGGCCGAACTTCCTCGACGTCGGTAATGTCAACATTTCTAGTCCTGTTTTCTATGTTATATATCTATATCTGTCCTTGTCTAACAAGAGGCATCTGTCCTTGTTCGATTGCTGCGCCATCTCTGCTCACTAGCCTGCGTGTATATTTTTGTGGAAATATACACGATTTCTTCGAAGCTCTAATTTTTTTTCTAGGCTCTCAATCTCAATTTAAACGGTACGTTATTGTTTGTGCACGTTTTCTGAAGAGTGGGAACATTTCATTTTGTACATATAACCTATACAACTGTTTATATTAGAAAATATGGTTATGAGGTACAGCATTTTTAAATTTTTTTAAATTATCACTAATTTCTTATATTCCCACTCTTCATTAGTACCTATACTTTACTCCTGTAAAAGGATTTTGCGATCTATAAAGCCGTTTCAAAGAACGAGCTCTGACTGTTTTTGTCGGTATCCAGGATCCCCTTAAGGGGGTCATCCCGTGTGATGACCGTTTTTTTTTAAGGTTTTTTTTGCATTTTTTTGCGGCGAAATGAAAAAATACAGAGCTTCTAAATTTTTACTATATATTTATTACATCTAAAACTATATGTGTAAATTTTTTTATTTGAAAATATAGCGTCGATGGCGAGTTACATCACTGGAATGGCACCCATGTAAAAAAAAAGCAGACAAACGGCGTCCACGATTCCGGCAGACTGGTTTATCTGAAATAAAAAAGCCAAATTGCATTTTAATCTATAGATAAATGGCTATCGCCGGAACTAGGATTTTTTGGAAATATTAAAAATTCAATTTTTTACATGCTTTTAAAAATTAAAACTCAAAATAACATGATTTTTTGCGACTATTTTTTTATGCGGACAGAAAACGGTTCAATATTTTTTAAAAATTCTAGTTCCCGCGATAGCCATTTATCTATAGATTAAAATGCAATTTGGCTTTTTTATTTCAGATAAACCAGTCTGCCGGAATCGTGGACGCCGTTTGTCTGCTTTTTTTTTACATGGGTGCCATTCCAGTGATGTAACTCGCCATCGACGCTATATTTTCAAATAAAAAAATTTACACATATAGTTTTAGATGTAATAAATATATAGTAAAAATTTAGAAGCTCTGTATTTTTTCATTTCGCCGCAAAAAAATGCAAAAAAACCTTAAAAAAAACGGTCATCACACGGGATGACCCCCTTAAATATGCGATATAGGAATAGAAAAAAAAACGCTGCATATAGCCCTTTCTGTCTTTGTCTACGCGCGCATGCGATCTCTATGTTACCGATTTTTTTAAATAAATTAAAAAAATTAACAAATGAGATCGTTTATAAGTCGAACAATTTTAAGTGAATTATATGATAAGTTGCTGTTTTCACATATTATCTGTCAAAAACTGATAAATCAGGCACTTCAATTCGTGACTATCGCGAGCAATTAAGAAATATTCGCACATTATAAGAAAGAGAGAAAGAAGATAAGAGAGAGAGAGAGAGAGAGAGAGAGAGAGAGAGAGAAGAGAGATACAAAGAAAAAAGGTATGTATCTTAAATATATTTCAAAAAAATTACGTCTTTCAATCTCTCCATCTTTTGTTCTATTTCCTTTTATTTCATGAATATGATATTTTAATGACTTTCTGTCTTTCCGTTTTGTTTCCTCATAGAGGAAGCTTTGTTTTCGTAAAAAAAAAAAAATTTTTTTTTGTTTTCTGAATGTGTTCAGAATGTTCTAAAACGTCGAAAAATTGCAATTTTAAAAAATGTCTGTATGTATGTATGTGTGTGTGTGTGTGTTTGTGCCAAATTTACCGAAATTTCTATAACTTCCGCCAATATTGAGATATCGGGCTGTTTTTTTTTTTAATCGATAGAGTATCATTCAAGGAAGGTTGGTATTGAATTTGGTGATGATCGGTAAAGGGGTTCTTTTTTAAAAAAAATTTTGAATTTTTTAGAAATGTCCGTTGTTGTTCTAACTTCCACAAATATTGAGATATCGGGCTGTTTTTTTTTAATCGATAGAGTATCATTCAAGGAAGGTTGGTATTGAATTTGGCGATGATCGGTAAAGGGGTTCTTTTTTTTAAATTTTTGAATTTTTTAGAAATGTCCGTTATTGTTCTAACTTCCACAAATATTGAGATATCGGGCTGTTTTAATTTTATTATATTCTTCAGTCTTTTCTACCCCTACTTCATACATAATACTTTAAGATTAGGTTGATTATCGGTATATCTAATAATCGGTAAAAAGGTTTTTTCTTTATAAAATTTTGAATTTTGCGAGGGTCGGTGAAAGGATACTTTAAACCTTAGTTTACTCATTATTTGTCTCTTTCTAAGGGGGACAGTTAGACCATCTTAAGTCTCAATAATTGAGACTTTAAAAAAATGATATGTTTTAGGATAATAAAAAGTGTGCAAGTAGAAACTTGCACATTGCTTCCCTCATAGTTTTTAAGTGTGCAAGTAGAAACTTGCACATTGCTTCCTCATAGTTTTTAAGTGTGCAAGTAGAAACCTTCGCTCACAAAGCTTCCTCTATGAGGAAGCCAAAACAAATAAATACTAATAATTATACATCGAATAAATAAAAAGCTTCCTCATAGAGGAGCTTTGTGAGCGAAGGTTTCTACTTGCACACTTAAAAACTATGAGGAAGCAATGTGCAAGTTTCTACTTGCACACTTAAAACTATGAGGAAGCAATGTGCAAGTTTCTACTTGCACACTTTTTTATTATCCTAAAACATATTATTTTTTTTTAAGAAAAAAGGATATTCGCACATTATAAGAGAGAGATAGAGAGAAGGGAAGAGAGAAGGAGAGAGAGAAAAGGGGAGAAAGAGAGCGAGAGAGAGAGAGAGAGAGAGAGAGAGAGAGAGAGAGAGAGTTCTTTTTTATCTTATTGACTTTCTGTCTTTCCGTTTTTTAAGAAAAAGAAGGATATTCGCACATTATAAGAGAGAAAGAGAGAGAAATAAGGGAAGAGAGAGAGAAAGAGAGAGACAAAGAAAAAAGGTATGTATCTTAAATATTTTCTTTTTATTTCATTACATCATATCATATCATATCATACTATTATATAAAACCCGACTGTTTGTCTGTCCGTCCGTCCAGATTTTTTTTTTAATGTATGTTTTTATATTTATTTCATTCTTATAAGAAAGAGAGAGAGAGAGAGAGAGAGAGAGAGAGAGAGACAGAGAGTTCTTTTTTATTTCATGATATCTTATTGACTTTCTGTCTTTCCGTTTTTTAAGAAAAAGAAGGATATTCGCACATTATAAGAGAGAAAGAGAGAGAGAAAAGGGAAGAGAGAGAGAGAGAGAGAGAGAGAAAGAGAGAGAGACAAAGAAAAAAGGTATGTATCTTAAATATTTTCTTTTTATTTCATTACATCATATCATACTATTATATAAAACCCGACTGTTTGTCTGTCCGTCCGTCCGTCAGTATATGATATCTTATTGACTTCCGTTTCTCATTAAAAAGAAGGATATTCGCACATTATAAGAGAGAAAGAGAGAGAAAAAAGGAAAGAGAGAGAGAAAGAGAGAGAGAGAGAACCCGACTGTTTGTCTGTCCGTCCGTCCGTCCGTATATGATATCTTATTGACTTCCGTTTCTCATTAAAAAGAAGGATATTTGCACATTATAAGATATCATGAAATAAAAAAGAACTCTCTCTCTCTCTCTCTCTCTCTCTCTCTCTTTCTTATAAGAATGAAATAAATATAAAAACATACATTTTAAAAAAAATCTGAAACCTCTGAAGAAAAAAGATATGTATCTTAAATATTTTCTTTTAATTTCATTACATCATACTATAATATAAAACCCGACTGTTTGTCTGTCCGTCCGTATATGATACTTATTGACTTCCGTTTCTCATTAAAAAGAAGGATATTTGCACACTATAAGAAAGAAATAAAGAGAATAGAATTAGAAACATTGTTAATAAAAAAGAGGTTGCAGATTTTTTTTTAAATGTATGTTTTTATATTTATTTCATTCTTATAAGAGAGAGAGAGAGAGAGAGAGAGAGAGAGAGTTTATTTAGATAACTTATTTATAAATTTTCAATATGTAAATTTTATAAATTTTATATTGCAATATAGATTTGTTCCTGTTTTCTTGATTTGAGATGGTAATTTACGAAATAATGGTATATATCTAAGGCAAGTGAGGTAAGGACTTAAGATGGTAATTTACGGAATAATGTTATAACTAAGGCAAGTGAGGTAAGTGAGTTTCTAACATAGGGTGAGTTTATTCACGAAAGAAGACAATTTTATTTTTTAGTAATCATACTATAATATAAAACGTAAGTTCATAGCAAGTAATTTACTTTCATTTTTGGAATTTCTTAAAATTTGGGAATCTTTTTGAAAAACTAATTTAGTAAATGAAAAATTAGGATTTTAAATTAAGTGATAAAATAAATATATTTGAAATATTATTTTAAAAAAAGATAGATGTTGGGAAGTGATTAAAATATATCGTGTGTTTCATTTACCGAGTTGTCGGAAATCGATAAATTGATCCGGATAGATGTACAGACATCCAGATGTGTACATTTACTTTCATTTTTGGAATTTCCAAAAATTTGGGAATCTTTTTGAAAAACTAATTTAGTACATGAAAAATTAGAATTTTAAATTAAGTGATAAAATAAATATATTCGAAATATTATTTTTAAAAAAGATAGATGTAGGGAAGTGATTAAAATATATCGTGTGTTTCATTTACCGAGTTGTCGGAAATCGATAAATTGATCCGGATAGATGTACAGACATCCGGATGTATACATTAAAAAAAAAAGTAAGAAAAAATTGAAAAATTATTATAAGACCAAAATAGAATCTTTTTGAAAAACTAATTTAGTACATGAAAAATTAGAATTTTAAATTAAGTGATAAAATAAATATATTCGAAATATTATTTTAAAAAAAGATAGATGTAGGGAAGTGATTAAAATATATCGTGTGTTTCATTTACCGAGTTGTCGGAAATCGATAAATTCATCCGGATAGATGTACAGACATCCGGATGTATACATTTAAAAAAAAAAAGTAAGAAAGAATTGAAAAATTATTATAAGACCAAAATATAATTAATTAAGACGGAGAAACTTAATTATTATAATATACATTGCGTAATTTAGTGGCTATACATTGCGTAATTTAGTGGATTTGAGAAAAATGCCAAGAAAGAGAAGAAAAGGAAATTTGTCTAGAGTGAGTTCGGAGGGCATGCGTAAACGACAACAGCGAGAAAGAGAGAGTACGGAAGAAAGGAGGGAGAGATTAGAAAATGATGCAGAGAGACATGCACAGCAAAGAGAACGACAGCGAGAAAGTGAGAGTACGGAGGAAAGGAGGGAGAGATTAGAAAATGATGCAGAGAGACATGCACATCGAAGACAACGACAGCGAGAAAGTGAGAGTACGGAGGAAAGGAGGGAGAGATTAGAAAATGATGCAGAGAGACATGCACAGCGAAGAGAACGACAGCGAGAAAGTGAGAGTAAGGAGGAAAGGAAAAAGAGATTAGAAAATGATGCAGAGAGACATGCACAGCAAAGGGTGTTAGAAACTGATGAGGCAAGGACACAACGTTTAGAAGGAGATGCCCAGAGACATACTCAAAGGAGAGCCGACGAAAATGAGGAAGCAAGAAGAAAACGAGTGGAAGTTGTTTCACAAAGACGTGCATACAGGCATGCTGAGAGAATACGCCAAGAAAGAGACTTGAATTATCATGTTGCGCTTATTGCAAAGGAGAAGGAAATTAAAGTAAAAGTTCACAAATTAGGTCCAATGAATGTGATATGCAATTTTTGCAAATCATTAAACTTTGAATGTGAAAAAGAAAATAAAGGAATATTCACATATTGTTGCCAAAAGGGAAAGATAAATTTGGAACCAATAAAATGTCCGGAATTTTTACGAAAATTATACATGGGAAAAGATGCTCAATCTAGGAATTTCTTGAAGAACATTCGTACATATAATAGTGCATTAGCAATGGCTTCGATGGGTGCTCCAGGAAATAGGAATCCTTTAGAAGTAGTGAATATTGAGCCTTATTGTTTGAAAATTCATGGGCAATATCATCATTTGACCTCGACGTCAATGCGTCCAGGAGAAGGGGAAGCTCCACGTTTTGCACAGCTTTATTTTATAGATACTGAAGAAGCTGTAAGTCAAAGATTAAAAAAGGAAGCAAATAAAGGCTGTGATGCAAGTTTGATGAGAGAGTTGACAATTCTCATGGAGCATGACAATTCATTAGCTACGACGTTTAAGATGATGCGTCAGATAGAAATAGATTTAAATCCTCAGGGTACTCAAGCACCAAATTTGATGTTGTCGTTCAGAAAAGATCCGAAACAGGATAAAAGAAGGTATAATGCCCCATGTGCAAATGAAATAGCCGTGGTCTTTAATAATGTTGATGGTGAGCCTCCATTTGAGAGAGACATTAGGATATATAACAAAAATTCGAATGATGTCCAACAAATATCAATTCTGGATAAAAGGTGTGACCCAATGTGTTATCCTTTATTATATCCATATGGTAACGATGGATGGCATTCTGAAATGAAATCAAATAATCCTCTATATCAAGGATATAAAATTTCTCAGATGAATTATTATGCTTACTTGCTGGCACCTAGAAAAGAATTTAGTCAATTTAAAATGGCAGGCAAGTTGAGGTGTCAATTCATATTAGATGCCTATATGAAAACTGAGGCTAACAGACTTAATTATATTAAATTAAATCAGCCGAAGATAAGAGCAGAACTGTATTCAGGATTAATGGATCACTTAGATAATCGAGAACAAAATGAAGGAATTAAAGCTGGTATACCAGTAATATTACCATCATCATTTATGGGAAGTCCAAGGAATATGCAAGAAAGATATCAAGATGCAATGTCTATGGTAAGAAAGTTTGGGAAACCAGACATCTTTTTAACAATGACATGCAATCCACAGTCTCCGTCAATTAAGGAAAATCTTGATGGATGTCAGGTAGAATATCGTCCAGATTTAGTAGCAAAAACCTTTAACTTGGATGTAAAAGAACTGATGAAAGATCTAATGCAAAAGGAAATTTTCGGAAAAATCATAGCTTATGTAGGTGTAATTGAGTTCCAAAAAAGAGGATTACCACATTTGCATTTACTTGCAATGTTAGGTGATGAAGAAAAGCCAAGGCATGAAGAAATTATAGATAAGATGGTATGGGCTGAAATCCCTGATGAAGAAAGGTATCCAGAGCTTAATGCAATGGTTTTAAGGCATATGATTCACGGACCATGTAGCGACAGATCGAGAAGATATCCTTGCATAGGGGAAGATGGAAAGTGTACAAAAGGCTATCCAAAAGAATTTAGAGAGGAAACAAAAGCAAATGAGAATGGATATCCCATGTATCAAAGAAGGAATATAGGGAAAAAATACAGGGTAAGAGGAAAAGAAATTGATAATCGATGGGTAGTGCCATATTCGCCATATTTATTAATGAAATATGATCGGCACACGAATTTGGAAATATGTTCATCAGTAAAGAGTGTTAAATACTTATACAAGTACATTCATAAAGGATTTGATTGTGCTGCAATTGAGGTGCAAACAAGAGACGGAACGAAACTAATTAAAATAGATCTATTTTAATTAGTTTCGTTCCGTCTCTTGTTTGCACCTCAATTGCAGCACAATCAAATCCTTTATGAATGTACTGCAAGCATCGGGCGATGTGGGATGGATCTGCTTTTTGCGTGGAAATTGCAAATCCATGTAACAATTACATTCGAATGTAATTGTTACATGGATTTGCAATTTCCACGCAAAAAGCAGATCCATCCCACATCGCCCGATGCTTGCAGTGCAAAATAATAAAGTGTTTTATTTACGATTTGCGTGGAAAGTTGAAAACATGTGGAACCGTACAATGATAGGCATCATTTCGCACTGCAAGCACTGGACGGTATAAGGTAAATCTCTTTTTGCGTGGAAATTGCAAAACCATGTAAAAATTACATTCTATTTACGAAACTTCTTTTGTTAATAACTTTGGGGTGGACTTTGCTTCGCATAGAAAGTTGGAAATCTAAGTGGAATTGTGATATAACAATTGATAGATATAAATTCCTGTAAAATTCGTAATTTATTGCATATCCCGTAGGGTTCGCAAACTACTACCAATCCTATCCTTCTCCTCTCACTTTAAACCCTTTGGACCAACGGCTTAACGTCTCTTTCCGAAAGACGGAGCCCAATTTTCTCCGCACAAGAGCCTATCTTGCACGGAGGGGCGCAGCTATCGGAAAAATTCCATACTTACATGGCTCTAGTGGACTCGAACCTGGTTCCTCAGATTACGAGTCTGGCGCTCTACCACTAGACCACACGCCTGCCGCCTCAATTGATAGATATATATGGGACGACAATTTTATTCAACATTTAATTAATCTAACGGATATATCGAATTCACTATATTGAAAAATTCATTCATCATAACTGTACATTCTTTTAAACATAAATTCAGTGAAATAGTTCGCGAAGTGGTAATCGCGTATAAAAAAAAGAGGCATCATACATCACACAAGTGAATGGGTGGGAATGTAGAAAGAGGGAAGTATATACGTGTACCGTTTATCATTTTTTAATATGTACTTGTGTGTCGAAAAAAATTAAGTTTCATTTATAAAACTTATTTGTTAGTAACGTTATAATAAAGAATGAGTTATGGCTGAAACCTTCTGAAGGCTACTCTATAATTTATGTTTATATATATCAATATGTAATATATGGGTGTTTCTACGTAAATAGCGTTTTTCAGATTGCAAATCTCTCAATTTCAAACATACCTAAAAAAAATATTTTTTTCCTGTTTTTGAGTGAATATAGAAGCAGAAACATACCCTGAAAGCCAGCGAACTACAACATCAAAAACCTGAAAGTAATGGCTTATTCATCAGTGATCTGATAAAGTGCGGTAATGAGTCGACTTTGCATGTCTAGTAAAATATTGAATTACCTCAACAATGATGATTTTGAGAGGAAATGTCAAAAAATTCCTAAAATTACTTATTCCCGAGATAAATTCACAATTAGCAAAAAAATTCAATTTGATAAATGCCGGTTTACCATTCATTTTTGACACATTTTGTGGAGCTCCACATCGTGGAGTCGCTTTTTTATTACCCATCTGTAAATATAAAAATCATTTTTGAAACATTGAATCAATATTTATTGGTAAAAACCCATGAATGGCCAGGTGAATGACATGCCAGTAGACTGACATTTCATGGTTGAATTAACCTCACTTTCTCCTGAATTGACGTAAACCAATTTCCATTCAAAATCAAGTTTAGCCTACCGAATATCATCAGAATTTTACCACTAGAAGGAAAAATTCACTGCGATAAAATAAAAAAATATGTGCCAGGCAAATGACGCGTAATTTTATGACATACCTTTTCTCCAGTGAAATACACGATTACGATTGTATCACACTCAAAACAACCAACCACCAACAATGTAAACAACACACCTGATGTCCAATTCTTGAAATCTCCACACGAGAGTCCCATTGAATCGATGCAACATGACGGAACCACGGTAAATTCAAAATGTGCAATTTCACTCCAAATGTCCGGACCAAGTTTGAAGCCGGTTTTTTCGGTTCCAAAGGGAGATTTATGTTTAATAATGATGTTAAAATCTTAGTTCTATATTATGATTGAATGAACATGGGGAATTTTCAATTGAGTTTGCAATTGGAGGGAGTAAGTGTAACTGGAATAGAGAATTTTCGACAATGGACAGGCCAGGTAACTGACATTTTTAGGAGTTTCTGCATGTTTCCATTGGATAAGCCACTCCCCAATTAACAGATTATTGTGCGATACTTCAAATACGATGCAGTAGTGAACTTTCACAACGCTTGCTTACCCTCCTCTCAATCATGAACATATAACAAGCTTGGACAGTAAAAAACGCTATTTACGTAGAAACACCCATATAATATCAATATATATATATATATGAAATAATATCAAAGTCATAAGAGATGGTTCCCTATTCGGTATATTTACCGAACACAATTTCTATATTGTTCTATGGTGACCCCTCATTTTATCTCAGCCCAAAACATCTCAGCAAAAATATCTCGTCTATAATATCTCAGCCATTGATATCTCAGAACAACAATATCTCAGCCATTAATATCTCAGAGCAAAAATATCTTGTCGCAATAATGTATCGAACAAAAATATCTCGAGTAAAATAATAATGATGGGATGGAACGTCTGGTGGATTCATCAACGTTCTAAATCGTTGATTTAAACGAGGCACATGTTTCTATTGTTGGCTTATAATAAGAGATGGCATTAGTTGAATGTGTATAAATGATGGCTGGTTGATTCGCTGTTGATTGGGTGGTGTATTATTGGCTCGTTAAATACGTTGAAGCTCGTTAACTTCCTTGGAACCTTGTTCTATTATTATTAATAATCTATATTTATAAAAATTTACTGCAATTCCATTCGTCGCTGCCATCGGGGCAATCCTTGCTGCCGTCGCAAACCCATTCTTGAAGTACGCAATGTTGGTCGTTACACCGGAACTTGTCGGTGCAATTCAACTGGGCAACAAAAACAGAATTGCGAATTTATTATTATTTCATTTCAAGAAGAATGGTGCAAGTAGAAAAGTAAGTAGGAATATAAATAATACGTGATAACACGCGGAAAATCCGCGCCGATTTACTTACGTCACGCACGCAATTGTCGTACTCATCACTTCCATCTAGGCAATCCTTCACTAGATCGCAGAATTTTGCTTCTGGTATGCACTCTTTATTGTTTTTGCATTTGTATTGATTTTTTTCGCATGTAAAACCAAAAGAATGCTAAAACAGAAGATATATATGTTCCTCGGTACTTCATGCACCCGTATTAATTGTGTTGCGTGCAACGTAACGTTAAGCATAAGAAATAAGACATTACTTTTTTGATTGAACTTTATTCAGGCATTGATATAATTTAAGCAAATGTTGTATTATACATAGAGCTATTCCTCTTACGTAACAGGAATGTAACGGAAACTGAGCTTTTTAAGTATCTAAAGATTAAGCATATTGTTTTAAACAATTATTTATTTTACAATCTGTTTCAAAGAATAAAAAACTTTCTTTGAGGAAATAATCCACCGATAAAATTAATTAAAAAATTAACTAAAAGCTAAAAGCAAAGACTATTATTTTTAGCATAAGGGAAGTATAATGATTATAGACATATGATTTGCAGTTAAAGATTCTTGAGAGCGTGTACTGGAATTTCAAGGTAAGAAATTGCAGCGTATAATGTGCGATTTAATTGTAAGAAATACAAGCTATTTGCCTTAAAAACCTATATCTTGGACTTGATCTATATCGTAGACTTACAATAAAAATTTTGATGCGTAACTAGCGATAAATAACATGAGCTGTATAATACTCACAACTTGGATTGGGTACGTCTTTCAAAACGTCCTTTAAGACCCCATGGGATAAATAAAGTATCTATTAAAAAAAAAAAAAAAAAAAAAAAATACTCACAAGTTTGTTATCGGAATCATCAAATTCGTCGTAATAGTATGCGTCGCAGTTTTTTTCATCTGAAGCATCTTTGCAGTCTTTAAAACCATCGCATCGGAATCCTAACCATATGCACTCGCCATCGTCGCATGGCCATTTGCCGGGTGAGCATTTGGGTACGATCCCATTATAACCATTTTTCGGCGCTTATAACACAATTTTTGTTACATTGTCGGGGTATTTCGAAATACAATAAAGAAATGATATAGCTGTAGGTAGACTTATTTTGATACATTGAAGCAAATTCGAACATGTCAAAAAAATTAATTTGAGAATGTGAATAAAAGTTTTGTCTTATAGCAATATTGTCTTACCTGATATTGTATGTAGAATGAGACATTGAGAAGGACATAAGAAGCTGCATGTAAACAATAGCACCACAAGACGAGACATGACCTGCAAACAAATACATTAAACCTTAATTCCGGTAAAATGAATTAGGATTTACTATAATTATTTGTTGCTTTTCTAATTACTTTTTCATCAAATTACTTGAATACCTTGAATATGCATCAAAAATAAACCTCATATTTCTAATAATTTTTCTGTTGAAGAAATCAGCCGAGATCAATCATGAGACGTGGTATGATAAACAAATTTGTAATGGTGAATTTAACGTGATGTGATGAATTTAACGTGATAAATGTGATCATAATTCGAACGAGGAATTTGAATATTTCTTTTGAGAATCCAATCCAAATTTATGAACAAATCCGAATTCTGTTTCTCGAGGTTCAGTAATCAATTCTTAAAAAAAATCGCATATCAATATAATTAATAGCCATTGAATTGCATGTCATCTGGGTATTAAATAAGAAAAAGTTGCGTATTATTCAAGTGTGAAAGTGTTTTGAGAAGAAATTGCATCCAACTAGAGATTTAAAACTGCATTCAAATCACTATTTATAATATTATAAAAAATATATAACAATAATTGTAGTATTTTTAATATAAATTCTACAACAGAAATTATACAACCCAATCAAGATAGATTAAATGAAAAGTTATAATATTTATTACATAATCAACATATGATAAATCCAATAAATTGCAAACAACCATGAAAAAATTGTATTAAACATAAAAGTAAAATTGTGTTTATGTTTAATTATATTATCTGAAATATTAAAATAATAAATTTTATAAATAGTATATACTACAAGTCCTTCAATAAAAATGCAAAGGAATTTTGATCAGAAATTCTCCAAAGATTGATAACATTTACGTCTTATCTTTGACATTATATCCTGCGTATCACTCATGAAAAAATACAGCGTAAACGAAAAGCGACTAATTACGATACTTATAACGAAAATTCTACTAACTAATCACATTTCTTCAAATATCTTTAAATATATTTTCTTTAAATATATTTATAAATCTCTTGCGAAATTAAATTGAAATTAATAAATTGTCAATCAAGAAATGTACACACACGTAAAATGATTGAAATTTAAAGTGTCATATGTTACGATGCTAAATTTTTATAAATATACTGTATATTAAATTTATATTAAAATATTTAAGTATACTACGTTATATTACATTCTTTAAATATTAAAATGCGATATTTTATTACCGGGGTGGATATATTTTAAATGTCGTACAAATAGTCCGATCAAAAATTGTTGCATTTAATTATAAACGTATAACTTTTTTAAAATAACGTGCATATTTATTTGGAGAGTATTATATGCGATTTATTTGCGATTTATATGCATATTTATTTGCAATGTACGCAAATTTTATAAAAAAAGAAAAAAGTACTCACAGTGAATGGAGGTTCTTGTATACATGTAAGGCTGAGATATATTTTTTGTATTTTAAAAGAAGAAAACACGTCTGGATGTGGTCACGACGCCGGTTGAAGCGACTCTGATACGTTGGACCCGAATACGTTCGTACGAAGTTTCTTGTTTCCACCACATGGGAATATTGTCAAGACTCGAAAGGTCGCTGCTGACAACTTAGGAAAACACCTCTAGAAATCTCAAACAACAGATACTTCACGATAAGATATATATATTAAAATTCTTTCAGTCATTTCTCGAAATTAATTTAATATAAAAACAATTTTACTTTTAATTTTAATATAATTTTTAATGATTTAACGATTTACTATTTGTTAAATTTATCACATGTTGATTATCATAACTAAAATGTAATAAATATTATAATTTTTCGTCTGATCTATCTTGATTTTTTTTCCAAAATCCTCACCCTTATAGAAAAAGTTACCGTAGTTGCGAAAAAACACACAAAACTTTAGCGATTAACTCTGTAATATTTACTATAGTTTCGTGTACTTTTTTCAAAACTACAGTATATAGTCCAGTCAGCACGTCGTTAAAAATGACAAATAAATCGACTAATTAGGACAAAGCTGGAAAAAATTTTAATCTCTTTGAGTGTCAGTAATGACATACTAAGTTTCCGACCTCCCCCGTGGTGTGCTTCGGCCGCCATCTTGGAAGAAAGGGGTGAAAAATCGGTTTTTCGCGAATATCTCGGTTTCCATTAGACTTAGGCTAAAATAGTTTAATACAATATTGCAGGGAATTAAATTCTCTACAAAAAAGAAAGTATAGGTTTTTTTCCTACGACCAATAGTTTTGGCGCTAGAGCCGGAAGAAGTAAAATACTTTTTGTAACAAACGGTTTTAGCGACTCTATCTCGCCGTATCTCATTTCTCAGGAAAATGGCGTTGTTATTGTGCTAGTGAACTGTTGTCGTTTCACACATCTGGCTTTGTATTATTTACTCGACAGTGCTATAAGTACACTCCTTGTTAAAAGCTAGGAGCATCCAAGATTTTAAATAAATTAAAAGATATAGTTATGACGATTATCTCAAAAATTTCTATCGAATGAAAAAAATAAGGATAGACATCTCAAGTTATTAAAGAACTTCAAACTGCAGGATATATTATCAAGCAAGCAGTTGAAGATGCTGACACTCTTATTGTCAATACTGCAATTGATGCATCGAAGAATTTCGATTCCGTAGTAATAGTTGGCGAAGATATTGATCATTTAGTGATACTGACAGCATCATCTAAATCTAACATCTATTTATGAAACCGAGCAAGGGAAAGACAGAACAGAAGATTTATTTATTTACTTCCTTCCAATATTCTGATATTGTTGAGCATATTCTCTTTCTTCACGCATTTACTGGTTGTGATACAACTTCAACATTTTTCAGGCTGGGTAAAATAAAATTTATTAAACTGTTCCAAAAAGATGAAAATGTGCAGAATATTTCAAAAATTTTTGGAGATCCGGATGCTCATCCAGATTTCATTGACATAACAGAACAAAAATGTATTCTCGCTTTATACGGAGCAAAGAGCAATAGTTTTCTGGATGAGTTTCGATTTTCATGCTTCGCCAAATCTACGTCAAAAGTAATGTTCAACATTGCTTCTATACCACCTACTGAAGCAGCTGCAGTCAACACACCCTCAAAGTCTACCATCAGATTCAGCAGTGATGCGGAGTTAAAAAAATCCTCAAGATTGGGACTGGAAATATACAAAAAATGGTTTATTTCAAGTTCCTCCAATGAAGGAAGCCGCTCTGCAGGATATTTTGAAGAAGATCTTCTGCAAATACAGAAAAGACTGCAAAGCGAATTGCTATTGCAGAAAAGCTGGATGGCGATGCTCTGTGACTTGTTTCAACTGTCAAGGTCAAGCATGCACAAACATTGACATTATAATAGATCACTGTGACTACGATGAAGAAATCGACGTAACTGTTCAACATTTTGAGGAGACATTGACCGATCCTGACAATGAGATTGATTCGGACAACGAGGAAGAACCAGAAGAAGCAGAGAAGGAAGATAATATTGAGGAAAAGGAAGATGCTGCGGAAGATGACATTTGCCAACCCTCTACATAAAAAAGAACAAGATTTGAATAATTAATTTTTGTACTACTATGGCTGCTACAGACCTTGTGGTCAGCTCTCTCCTTCCTCTTTCTGTTTTAACGATTGACTAAATATATTTTTCCTTTTCACAGTGGAAATGTCCACTATAACCGTACGTACCAGCTCGCTTGTCACGACATCTCCTCAAGAAGGGAACTTTCTGCCTCGAGCTCTGCAGGAATAGAATCTTCTTCTCTTCCCAATAAATGGCGAAGATGGCTCGAAAGAAGAGCCGAAACGTTCATCACATCAGAATACACGGTTTTTTTCTTTTTTATTTGCGCACCACGTTTCGTGCCTGACTCGCATTCGCCGTTTTAAATCGTTGACACTTTCACGAATCTAATTATATTATTGAATAATTAAGACAACCCTGGGGTAAAAAAATTCTCATAATCTTAATAATAAACTGAGTGGATTAGGCATACAGGGGACACCACATAAAAAAAACGCGCCACTAACTCTATCGCAAGGTGGTGAGGAAACGAGTTCAAAAGTACACTACAGCCTCTGAGAAGTGAGATACGGCGAGATAAAGTCGCTGAAACCGTTTGTTACAAAAAGTATCCTACTTTTCCCGGCTCTAGCGCCAAAACTATTGGTCGTAGGAAAAAAACCTATACTTCCTTTCTTGTAGAGAATTTAATTTCCTACAATATTGTATTAAACTATTTTAGCCTAAGTCTAATGGAAATCGAGATATTCGCGAAAAACCGATTTTTCACCCTTTCTTCCAAGATGGCGGCCGAAGCACACCACGGGGGAGGTCAAAAACTTAATATGTCATTACTGACACCTAAATAAAGTGATTAAATTTTTTTCCAGCTTTGTCCTAATTAGTCGATTTTCAAATGTACTTGCCGACTGGACTAATAGTCTTTCCGTAGTATTTTTCCGTAGGGGCAGCCAAACGCATGGAAATTTTACAGAGATATAATAATAAAGATCGGAGCAAAAATTTCGAGAAATATATATATAAACTGGAAATACATAACATTTTAATAAATAAAATAGGAATAATCGATTTCTATTTGACGAATCGACAAACATGAAGAAATCTGAGATAATATCGTCTTATATGGATTAATTAATGTTGGTTTTATTTTACAATTGTCATTTTAAATGAGATGTAATAACATTCAATCGTATCGCATGGTGAGCGAAATATCAAATAGAAAAAAATTGGTAATTCATAAGGTATCCTAATTAATTGTAATTATTTATCGGGTTAATCGCGAGCTCTCTCGATAATACGCTACTGCTTGAAGAAAACAAAAGCCGATCGAGTGCCCGGCAGTGCCATTGTCATATTGCCATACCGCTGCAGTGGAAGCTAACGAAGTTAAGGAATTTCTTCGTGTCCTTTGCGAACGGTGGTGTAAAACGGAAAAAAGTTCCATAAATTATCTCAGGAGGTATGCCGCGTTGCTTGATAAAGTCCATGGCGCGGTATCACAAGACGGATAATTCGAGCGAAGGTATATCCTCATCTTTTGTCGATATCTTCTTTTCCGATATCTTTCTGCGGACCATTAAGATTATTCAGGCCTAATGTACATACAACCCAGACCAGCCGAATTGCCCGCGATTAATGTAAGCATTCTGGTAAGCAGGATCGTTGCTCATAATAGTTTCGTATCCTGCTCTTGGTTTTCTCAAGATTAAACTTGCATACTCTCAGAAATCGCAGGATAAGGAAGTCATCTGTGTACACAGATTAAAGGTTCTCTTCAAATAAAACATTACAACTGGAGCAGTGCTAAAACAGATATTATAAATTATATTTTTTATAAACACGTGCCTGAGATAGCATGATTTTAAGAACAAATTTCTATCTGAATGTACATATACATGTATATATACTTTCCTGTTTCTTTGATTAATAGAAGATTAGACAAAATTTCAAAAAATTATTTGGTTTAGAAAATAGTGAAATAAAACGCGATAATCGAACTTTGTCATATAGATCTTTTATCGATTTACTGTTTTTCATCATTTATTATTATTTGCCGAAACTTTCAGATTATTTTCGATTTTCTCTTCATTATAGATCAGACACAATTTGTTACATTATTTTTCGTTTTTCTCTTTTTTTTTTACACAATCAAGAATGAATTCGAAGAGCTAAACATCTGACGTGAATCGGCGTAATGTCACCGTCAATTAAAGATGAATGAGTTGTACTGCCGAAGTAACGAGCCGTAATTAAATTTCAACACGCCCGTAAGATCGCTGATGTCATTTTTACCGATTCGTATGCGCAGTTCGTCCTCGATCCACCGTTTGATCTCCGTGACAGCGTTCTCTCTCGTTTCGTCGGTCTCGTTCAAATTTGCCGCTGCATATCTTTTATCCTCTTCAGTCAGCTCTTGTAGAACATGAGACACAGCGTCATCGCTGCAAGTGCTCACAATCGCGATGTTAGTAAACGTTGATGAACGCGAAGCCTCGTCCACCGAGGAGAGACCCGTATCTACAAATTACGTAGATGCATTGTCACGTGTAGAATAAGATAAATGGCAAATGCAATAATGTTTAATGTAATGTGTAATTATGTAACACGACAAATACCACGGAACAATCAAATACAATCAAATTAGAATAAATGCCATTTTCGGTCCGAGCTTAGAGAGATCTTAGCTTAGAGAGATCTAAACACAATTTATTGTTGGAACAATGTCTCCTTCCTCCAGTTATTAAATCGATACGATTCAACTATCTAAATAACTGGAAAGAATTTTAATTTCTAAATCCATTCCAATGTAACACACATTATATCTTCTAAAAAATACAATAATTGCGAGAAGGACTCTATTATAAAAAATTTTTATTCAGTAACTATTTACTATAATTTATTAACACGTTTACTCTCACTTCTCTTTTCGCTAACAAAAACGCTACTTGTTACATCATTTTTCATTTTTTCTTTAAGTGAATATGTATCAGATATCACGTTACATTTCCGCGGATTGAAGATGACTTCTTTTTATCTTCGGAATTAACAAACTATAATTGAATTTCAACGCGATATTTCACGTGGGATCGTTTCCGTTTTACCGTTACGTGCATGTAAGTCTTCCTTCTCCTTGATCCAGCGTTTAATTTCCGCGTGGGCGTTCGCTCTAGTCTAATCAGTCTCGTTCAAATATGTCGCTGCATATAACTTATCCGCGATGGTCAGCTTTTTTTGCCAAGCGTAACACTCTAGGGTAAACTCGGGTAAGATGGCCATACAGGAAAGATGGCCAACCTATGTTCATTTGATGTTTCATGACGAGCTAGATTGAAAGAACATAGGTTGGCCATCTTTCCTGTATGGCCATCTTACCCGAGTTTACCCTACACTGTCGTCGTGATCAATTGGATTTGCCGTCGTAATACCACGAGATGCTTCGTTCGCTTTGGAAGATAAATAATTTACGTCTGAGAGCCGCAGAGATTCTCTGCCCTGCTCTGCCCCGCGCACGATCAACAAAAAATGATCAGCAGATCACGCGGTGAATAATGCGTGCTCTTTCAGGATCTAGATTATGAAATAATTGCAGCTATGAATCAAAGCAATCACGTTATCTACGAAGTAGAAACGCGGTGATGATTCTAACGGATACTTAGCACTTATCCTCGAGAGAATAAATCGCGAAGAAATGTTAAATTCTATATTCTTTACATTACGCTTTTAATCTTTTAAATAAAATGCATATGTGCTGAAATTATGTTAAAAGATCATAGTTATATCATTGCTTTCTAGTTGCACATATAAAATAAACAAATTAAGAAACCTGATGTTTATAGTTAAAACGATAAGGCGATTTTAAAAAAAAATTTGTAAGTTACAAGCGAGCACGGAACAAGTTCTCTTCTTATTCACATAATTTAAGAATATAGAAAATTTTTATGAATCGAACACATCCGCTCTTCTGCATCACGCTAACGGCAAGGATCGCTTGCGTAGCGAAAGAGAAGAAGAACGATTTACTTTCTGCAGTGAAGACACAATTTACGTACAACCTGGTATAAACACCTTTATTTGGTAAAATAAAACCAAATATGCTACAAAATTATACCGTACATATTCTATTATTATTGGACCTTTATAAAAATCAGCGGTAAATCTTTCCTGATAAAGAAACCGCACGCGATACTTTAATGCTTGTCGCATAAAAAAATTAACTCGTTTCTGCAACGAGTAACATTTTATATCTATTAATAACTGATGCCGTCATTTCAGTGACTTTACCGTCGTGACGATAGTAAGCGCGGGATACGCGTTCGATATTATATACATACTATGCAAATTAGAAGCGCATTTCGACCCGCAACGAGCAACTAATAATAAAGAAAATTAACAGGCATGCGCTTTGAAATTCATATAATTTCTAGTATCATATTAGCGATGACTTAATAATCACGATGTATAATTAGTTCGATACCAAATGCATTGAAGTGTACGCAAAGAACAAATATTTTCTTCCGATTTTAAAGCTACTGCTCCGAAATGTTATTCGATTCTGTCATTCTCATCATTAAGCCAGCCGCAATTTTCTTCAATTAGTTTCTTCCAATATTCTGCAAAAGTAAATGTATTAATTTATATTACATACGTTCAATTATGCAAATCTGAACACGTGCTTCATATATATTTTAGAATCTGAAAAACTCTTAGCATTTAGCGATTATCGCTTACATGATTGGTCGCGTCTTAACTGAGAGAAATTTATCCCTTTTTCTCAGCAATAATTGCTTAATAATATCTTTTATCGTGCACTAAGAGCGTCATTTAGTCAGCGTTTTAATTTATCAAAATTACCTTTTAATTCCTGGATTGTATCACCAGTGCCGCCATATTCGATGGGTAAAATTTCAGCAGGAATATCCTTGAAACAGTCGAGCGTATGTGAATAGACGTGAAATCTGTTTCTTATCTTTTCGGTCATGAAAGATTTGAGAATCTTCGCAATAACATCGAAAAATGCCGGGGCATTGAATATAATGATCTTCTGGAATCTTGCAGGATAACAGCTTTGCCACGAGTGGACTATATTCATTAATATATAAGGTCGGAATTGAAAATGTGTTGCATGGTTGGATTGGCCACGTCTATTAACAATGCGCAACCGTACACTGATGCTGCGGGATAATACTTCATTGCCACTTCTGTCGCTATCATAGACATCTAAAAAGATCGCCCATGAAGAAATAATTAATGATTGATAATTAGAAATACTTCATCGCGACGACAATTGGCCATAAATTGTTCGAACATTATATTATTTCAATATTTTACCTTAAATATATCCGACACTTGGTGTCTTCTCGGATCATGCAGAGTGCTGCGCGTCATAATTACCAACCTTCCTTGACTATCTGGCTTCCGCATGGGAAAACATATTCTAAAAATGAATAAAATATTTCAGAATCCTTCGAAAGAATCAAAATTTATTTTAATTTAAAAATGCTTTTAGTATTGTCGAAATTTTTTAAATAAAATATTCTTCTTATTATTAGAATATAATAGAAACAAAAAAAGAAAGTTACCAATAATTCATCTTTAATTTTATGCAAGATGTTATTTTTAAAATTGAAGCTGCAATTAGTGAAGGGTTCTGTTATGTATCCGAATGGATAAGCAGATTAAAAAATAATAAGAAACAAAATTAGATTAATTATCCGAAATACTGTTCGTTACCCCAAATCAAGCAGTTCCTGCAGTTCTGGTCGAAACGGATCTCTATTCATGAACCATTCTGGTAAATTGGATCGTAGCTTATAATAGTTTCGTATCCTGATCTTAGTTTTCTCAAGATTAAACTTGCATACTCTCAAAAATCGCAGGATAAAAAAGTCATCTGTGTACACATTAAAGAGTCCCTTTAACTAAAAGGCTATAATTGAAGCAGTGCACGGAAAAAAATTTACTTGTTCCAAGTAAATACATTTTCTTGAAATATAATTACTAAATTGAAAGAAATAATAACTTCCAACAATAAATTTTTTTTTTTTTTTTTGGTTCAATAAAATATTATCTCCAAAACAAATAATTTGTCAATGAAGAGAATATTTTATTGAAACAAAAACTCAAGAAAATGTATTTACTTGGAACAAGTAAATTTTTTTCCGTGTGTGCTATAAATCAGGTATTATATTTTATAAATGCGTGCCACGGGATAAGATGGGGATTTTTAATTAATATAAGATTTAAATAAAGTTTTGAAAAACATTTTGGCTTACAAAATGGCAAAATGCAATAGTGCGATAACGAACTTCGTCATGTAGGTCTTTTATCGAGTTACTATTTTTCATCATTTCTTATTATTTGCCGAAACTTTCAGATCATTCTCGATTTTCTCTTCATTATAAGTCAGACACAATTGTTACATTATTTTTCGTTTTTCTTTTTTTTTTATACGATCAAGAATAAATTCAAAGAGCTAAACATCTGACGTAAATCAGTGTAATGTCATGTCAACGTCAATTAAAGTTGTAATGCCGAAGTAACGAGCCGTAATTGAATTTCAACACGCCCGTAGGATCGCTGATGTCATTTTTACCGATTCGTATGCGCAGTTCGTCCTCGATCCAGCGTTTGATCTCCGCGACAGCGTTCTCTCTCGTTTCGTCGGTTTCGTTCAAATTTGCCGCTGCATATCTTTTATCCTCTTCAGTCAGCTCTTGTAGAACATGAGACACAGCGTCATCGCTGCAAGTGCTCGCTATCGCGATGTTAGTAAACGTTGATGAACCAGAAGCCTCGTCCACCGAGGAGAGACCCGTATCTATACAAATTACGTAAATGCACTGTCACGTGTAAGATAAAAGAAATGGCAAATGCAACAATGTTTAATGTAAAGTGTAATTATGTAACAAATAACACGGAACAACTCTGCGCTGTATGCAGAGTACGTAAACTTTGGAATTATTGGGTCGACTGCGATAATCAGAGATTGCGCCATTTACAGCCGGCCGTAATTCGGTTTGATGACTTTGATAGACACTTGATAAATACTTATTTTTACTTATTCCCGAACGACGCAAAAATACTTTAATTTCTAAATAATAAGAAAAATAAGACCGTTTTATGATATAGAATAAATGACATTTTCGGTCCGAGCTTAGAGAGATCTTTGGTAGCTTTATATAAATTTCCGTGCATATATATATATATATGTATGTATGTATATGTATATTCCAACTTATTAAACTGCGCGCTGATCACTGTAGGATTTGAAACACAGTTTATTGTTGGAATAAATGGCCCCTTCCTCCCCGTAATTAAATCGATACGATTTAACTATCTAAATAACTGAAAAGAATTTTAATTTCTAAATCCATTGCAACACGCATTAGATCTTCCAAAAAATATGAATAGAATTCATGTAAGATAAACTTATATTAAAAAATTATAATTATATTTTTATACTTATAAATTAAGCATATAAGTTGAAGTGTATGTCTAATTTCTAGTTAAAGAGTTAAATGACGTAAACAAAAATGAGTTCTAGTTGCAAAACTAGTAATACGAATTTCTTTTCTTATTTTTCTTATTTCGGAATGCAATTACGAATTTTAATCAGAAGTTTAATTTCATACATCCGTTTGGAATGCAACGAATTTTAATTAGAAATTTAATTTCATACATCCGCTCTCGTGCATTATGCTCTCAAGTATCTCTCTGTGCAATAAAAAATAAGAAAATAATTTAATTTCCTCGAAACATAAAACTGAATCTAATGAGGTATATTTTGCTTGCGCAAATATTCCGCACATTAAAAACTTGCTTACCAAAATTATTATATTATGCACATTTCTGTTCTAAATGTAGATATTCTTTCTTGCTTCTTTGACTAATTGAATCGCTAATTGAAAAACTGGTTGATTAAAAAAATGTCGAAATACAATATTGCGAGAACGAACTTTATTATAAAAAAATTCTATTCAGTAACTATTTACTATTATTTATTGACACATTTACTCGCACTTCTCTTTTCGCTAACAAAAACGCTACTTACGTTACATCATTTTTCATTTTTTCTTTAAGTGAATATGTATCAGATATCACGTTACATTTCCGCGGATTGAAGATGACTTCTTTTTATCTTCGGAATTACAAACTATAATTGAATTTCAACGCGATATTTCACGTGGGATCGTTTCCGTTTTACCGTTACGTGCATGTAAGTCTTCCTTCTCCTTGATCCAGCGTTTAATTTCCGCGAGGGCGTTCGCTCTAGTCTCATCAGTCTCCTTCAAATATGTCGCTGCATATAACTTATCCGCGCTGGTCAGCTTTTCCCAAGCGTAACACTCTACACTGTCGTCGTGGTCACTTGTATTTGCCATCGTAATGCCACAAGATGCTTTGTTCGCTCTGGAGGATAATTTACGTCTGCGAGCCGCACAGATACTCTGCCCTGCTCTGCCCCGCGCGATCAACAAAAAATGATCAGCAGATCACGCGGTGAATAATGCATGCGCTTTCAGGATTTAGATGTTATGAAATAATTGCAGCTATAATCAAAGCAATCGCGTCATCTACGAATAGAGACGCTGTGATGATTCTAATGGATACTTGGTACTTATCCTCGAGAGAATAATAAATACGTTTATTGACTCCCTGCAAGGTTGCAAGGCATTTTGTAAGGACGTTCTCAACCCTTTATTCCAATACTACCCTTCTCCTCTCACTTAACCCTTTGGATCAACGGCTTAACGTTTCTTTCCGAAAGACGGAGCCCAGTTTGCTCCGCACAAGAGCCTATCTTGCACGGAGGGCGCAGCTTTCGGAAAAAACTTTCCATGTTTACATGGCTCTAGTGGACTCGAACCTGGTTCCTCAGATTACGAGTCTGGCACTCTACCACTAGACCACACTGCCGCCATCCTTGAGAGAATAAATCGCGAAGAAATGTTAAATTCTATATTCTTTACATTACGCTTTTAATCTTTTAAATAAAATGCATATGTGCTGAAATTATGTTAAAAGATCATAGTTATATCATTGCTTTCTAGTTGCACATATAAAATAAATAAATTAAGAAACCTGATGTTTATAGTTAAGACGATAAGGCGATTTTAAAAAATAATTTGTAAGTTACAAGCGAGCACGGAACGAGTTTATCTTCTTATTCACATAATTTAAGATTATAGAAAATTTTTATTAATCAAACCTTCGAACACATCCGCTCTTCTGCATCACGCTAACGGCAAGGATCGCTTGCGTAGCGAAAGAGAAGAAGAACGATTTACTTTCTGCAATGAAGAGAAAATTTACGTACAGCCTGGTATAAACACCTTTTTTGGTAAAATAAAACCAAATGTGCTACAAAATTATACCGTACATATATTCTACTATTATTGGACCTTTATAAAAATCAGCGGTAAATCTTTCCTGATAAAGAAACCACACGCGATACTTTAATGCTTGTCGCATAAAAAAATTAACTCGTTTCTGCAACGAGTAACATTTTATATCTATTAATAACTGATGCCGTCATTTCAGTGACTTTACCGTCGTGACGATAGTAAGCGCGGGATACGCGTTCGATATTATATACATACTATGCAAATTAGAAGCGCATTTCGACCCGCAACGAGCAACTAATAATAAAGAAAATTAACAGGCATGCGCTTTGAAATTCATATAATTTCTAGTATCACATTAGCGATGACTTAATAATCACAATGTATAATTAGTTCGATACCAAATGCATTGAAGTGTACGCAAAGAAAAAATATTTTCTCCCGATTTTAAAGCTACTGCTCCGAAATGTTATTCGATTCTGTCATTCTCATCATTAAGCCAGCCGCAATTTTCTTCAATTAGTTTCTTCCAATATTCTGCAAAAGTAAATGTATTAATTTATATTACATACGTTCAATTATGCAAATCTGAACACGTGCTTCATATATATTTTAGAATCTAAAAAACTCTTTGCATTTCGCGATTATCGCTTACATGATTGGTCGCGTCTTAACTGAGAGAAATTTATCCCTTTTTCTCGGCAATAATTGCTTAATAACATCCTTTATCGTGCACTAAGAGCGTCATTTATTCCGCGTTTTAATTTATCAAAATTACCTTTTAATTTCTGGATTGTATCACCAGTGCTGCCATATTCGATGGGTAAAATTTCAGCAGGAATATCCTTGAAACAGTCGAACGTATGTGAATAGACGTGAAATCTGTTTCTTATCTTTTCGGTCATGAAAGATTTGAGAATGTTCGCAATAACATCGAAAAATGCCGGGGCATTGAATATAATGATCTTCTGGAATCTTGCAGGATAACAGCTTTGCCACGAGTGGACTATATTCATTAATATATAAGGTCGGAATTGAAAAATGTGTTGCATGGTTGGATTGGCCACGTCTATTAACAATACGCAACCGTACACTGATGCTGCGGGATAATACTTTATTGCCACTTCTATCGGTATCGTAGACATCTAAACAGATCGCCCATGAAAAAATAATTAATGATTGATAATTAGAAATACTTCATCGCCACGACAATTGGCCATAAATTGTTCGAACATTATATTATTTCAATATTTTACCTTATGTATGTCCGACACTTGGTGTCTTCTCGGATCATGCAAAGTGCTGCGGATTATAACTACCAACCTTCCTTGACTATCTGGCTTCCGCAGGGGAAAACATATTCTAAAAATGAATAAAATATTTCAGAATCCTTCGAAAAAATCAAAATTTATTTTAATTTAAAAATGCTTTTAGTATTTTCGAAATTTTTAAGTAAAATATTCTTCTTATTATTAGAATATAATAGAAACAAAAAAAGAAAGTTACCAATAATTTATCTTTAATTTTATGCAAGATGTTATTTTTGAAATTGAAGCTGCAATTAGTGAAGGGTTCTGTTATGTATCCGAAATAGATAAAAAATAATAAGAAACAAAATTAGATTAATTATCCGAAATACTGTTCGTTACCCCAAATCAAGCAGTTCCTGCAGTTCTGGTCGAAACGGATCTCTATTCATGAACCATTCTGGTAAATTGGATCGTAGCTTATAATAGTTTCGTATCCTGATCTTAGTTTTCTCAAGATTAAACTTGCATACTCTCAAAAATCGCAGGATAAAAAAGTCATCTGTGTACACATTAAAGAGTCCCTTTAACTAAAATAGGCTATAATTGAAGCAGTGCTAAATCAGGTATTATAAATTATATTTTATAATTGTGTGCCACGGGATAAGATGGGGATTTTTAATTAATAGAAGATTTGAATAAAGTTTTGAAAAACATTTTGGCTTACAAAATGGCAAAATGCAATAGTGCGATAACGAACTTTGTCATGTAGGTCTTTTACCGAGTTACTATTTTTCATCATTTCTTATTATTTGCCGAAACTTTCAGATTATTTTCGATTTTCTCTTCATTATAAATCAGACACAATTTGTTACATTATTTTTCGTTTTTCTCTTTTTTTTATACGATAAAGAATGAATTCAAAGAGCTAAACATCTGACGTAAATCAGTGTAATGTCATGTCAACGTCAATTAAAGTTGCAATGCCGAAGTAACGAGCCGTAATTGAATTTCAACACGCCCGTAGGATCGCTGTCATTTTTACCGATTCGTATGCGCAGTTCGTCCTCGATCCAGCGTTTAATCTCCGCGACAGCGTTCTCTCTCGTTTCGTCGGTCTCGTTCAAATTTGCCGCTGCATATCTTTTATCCTCTTCAGTCAGCTCTTGAACAACATGAGGCACAGCGTCATCGCTGCAAGTGCTCGCCCTCGCGATGTTAGTAAACGTTGATGAACGCGAAGCCTCGTCCACCGAGGAGGGACCCGTGTCTACAAATTACGTAGATGCACTGTCACGTGTAAGATAAGACAAATGGCAAATGCAACAATGTTCAATGTAATGTGTAATTATGTAACACGACAAATAACACGGAACAACTCTGTGCTGTATGCAGAGTACGTGAACTTTGGAATAATTAATTGAGTCGACTGCGATAATCAGAGATTGCGCCATTTACAGCCGGCCATAATTCGGTTTGATGACTTTGATAGACACTTGATAAATACTTATTTTTACTTATTCGAACGGCGCAAAAATACTTTAATTTCTTAATAAGAAAAATAAGACTGTTTTATGATATACAATGAAATTAGAATAAATGCCATTTTCGGTCCGAGAGCTTAGAGAAATCTTTGGTAGCTTAATCTCAACATCTCGAGTACTCGCAACCCGTCGCGTCGTGTAAAGAGACACGGTCGGTCTCGCTTTCCTGTGATGATGACGCTTTTGATGAATTTTTCTGACTTGACGCGAGACACTACCGTGTCTCTTGATAAATTTCCGTGCACATAAATATATATATATATATATATATATATATACACACACACAGTTTATTGTTGGAATAATGGCCCCTTCACTGTAAAAAATTTAATGTCAATAAAAGTCCACTCTAAATTTTGTGTTAAAATAACTCATTTATCGTGTTATTTTAACACAAAATTTAGAGTGGACTTTCATTGACATTAAATTTTTTACTGTGTTCCTTCCCGTAATTAAATCGATACGATTTAACTATCTAAATAACTGAAAAGAATTTTAATTTCTAAATCCATTGCAATGTAACACGCATTAGATCTTCTAAAAAATATGAATAGAATTCATGTAAGATAAACTTATATTAAAAAATTATAATTATATTTTTATACTTATAAATTAAGCATATAAGTTGAAGTGTATGTCTAATTTCTAGTTAAAGAGTTAAAATGACGTAAACAAAAGTGAGTTCTAGTTGCAAAACGAGTAATACGAATTTCTTTTCTTATTTTTCTTATTTCGGAATGCAATTACGAATTTTAATCAGAAATTTAATTTCATACATCCGTTTGGAATGCAACGAATTTTAATTAGAAGTTTAATTTCATACATCCGCTCTCGTGCATTATGCTCTCAAGTATCTCTCTGTGCAATAAAAAATAAGAGAAATAATTTAATTTCCTCGAAACATAAAACTGAATCTAATGAGGTATATTTTGCTTGCGCAAATATTCCGAACATTCAAAAACTTGCGTACCAAAATTATTATATTATGCACATTTCTGTTCTAAATGTAGATATTCTTTCTTGCTTCTTTGACTAATTGAATCGCTAACTGAAAAACTGGTTGATTAAAAAAATATCGAAATACAATATTGCGAGAACAAACTTTATTATAAAAAAATTCTATTCAGTAACTATTTACTATTATTTATTGACACATTTACTCGCACTTCTCTTTTCGCTAACAAAAACGCTACTTGTTACATCATTTTTCATTTTTTCTTTAAGTGAATATGTATCAGATATCACGTTACATTTCCGCGGTTTGAAGATGACTTCTTTTTATCT
This sequence comes from Temnothorax rugatulus, assembly GCA_035220575.1. Lineage (NCBI taxonomy): Eukaryota > Metazoa > Arthropoda > Insecta > Hymenoptera > Formicidae > Temnothorax > Temnothorax rugatulus. The sequence goes on from JASTWL010000597.1 coordinate 60,439, forward strand.
TCGGAATTAACAAACTATAATTGAATTTCAACGCGATATTTCACGTGGGATCGTTTCCGTTTTACCGTTACGTGCATGTAAGTCTTCCTTCTCCTTGATCCAGCGTTTAATTTCCGCGAGGGCGTTCGCTCTAGTCTCATCAGTCTCCTTCAAATATGTCGCTGCATATAACTTATCCGCGCTGGTCAGCTTTTCCAAAGCGTAACACTCTACACTGTCGTCGTGGTCACTTGTATTTGCCATCGTAATGCCACAAGATGCTTTGTTCGCTCTGGAGGATAATTTACGTCTGCGAGCCGCACAGATGCTCTGCCCTGCTCTGCCCCGCGCGATCAACAAAAAATGATCAGCAGATCACGCGGTGAATAATGCATGCGCTTTCAGGATCTAGATGTTATGAAATAATTGCAGGTATAAATCAAAGCAATCGCGTCATCTACGAATAGAGACGCTGTGATGATTCTAATGGATACTTGGTACTTATCCTCGAGAGAATAATAAATATGTTTATTGACTCCCTGCAAGGTTGCAAGGCATTTTGTAGAGACGTTCTCAACCCTTTATTCCAATACTACCCTTCTCCTCTCACTTAACCCTTTGGATCAACGGCTTAACGTCTCTTTCCGAAAGACGGAGCCCAGTTTGTTCCGCACAAGAGCCTATCTTGCACGGAGGGCGCAGCTTTCGGAAAAAACTTTCCATGTTTACATGGCTCTAGTGGACTCGAACCTGGTTCCTCAGATTACGAGTCTGGCACTCTACCACTAGACCACACTGCCGCCATCCTTGAGAGAATAAATCGCGAAGAAATGTTAAATTCTATATTCTTTACATTACGCTTTTAATCTTTTAAGTAAAATGCATCTGTATGTGCTGAAATTATATTAAAAGATGATAGTTATATCATTGCTTTCTAGTTGCACATATAAAATAAATAAATTAAGAAGCCTGATGTTTATAGTTAAAACGATAAGGCGATTTTAAAAAATAATTTGTAAGTTACAAGCGAGCACGGAACGAGTTCTCTTCTTATTCACATAATTTAAGAATATAGAAAATTTTTATGAATCGAACACATCCGCTCTTCTGCATCATCACGCTAACGGCAAGGATCGCTTGCGTAATGAAGAGAAGAGAAGAAGAACGATTTACTTTCTGCGATGAAGAGAAAATTTACGTACAGCCTGGTATAAACACCTTTATTTGGTAAATTAAAACCAAATGTGCTACAAAATTATACCGTACATCAGAGATGTCCAAAATCTGTATCAATCGTTACTTGTTACTAGTTACAAATGTATCGAGTAAGTAAATTTCCTTCGTTACTTCGTTACACGCATGTAGCGAGATGCCACTGTTACTCGATAAACCTGTAACGCGTAACGAAATTTATTTCGTTACTTGTTACAAATGTATTGAGTGTAACGCGTAACGAAATTGATTTCATTTCCCGTTTCTAGATGGAACGAAGTCGAATCGGGATTCAAAGCGTTGGTATATGTCTTGGAGCGATAATTTTATTCATATATGATTTTTTGCTGATGATTTACTTCCTTTTAACATCTGATAGGTATGTTTCGTAACATTACAGTCAAGGGTATCATATTTTTAAATTCCTATTGTAATGACATTGAGAAATCAGAGATAGTAGGATTACGGAAAAAAGACACATAAGCATTAATATTTTTATTCAGAAATAATTTGTATATATCGGCACAAATCTAATCGCCATTTTGTCGAGGATTTACAGTATTTGAAGCTTTCGCGGCGTTTGCTTTCATCAGTACTCTTTGCTCAAAGTGTTCTTCCGATAAACGATTCCATTTCGGTAAATTTATCATTGTTGCAAAACTAAACAAACGCTCTACAGGTGCAGATGACGGCAACGGCGTGTTAAATTTGATAAATAATTTTCTTATTAGGGGAACTGTTTTGCGTGAACAGCAAAACGACGATTTTTTTTATTTCGGAGAGGAAGCTGAGATAGCTGCGCCACTTGAAAGTGAAACTGGGAGCGTCGAAATTGCCAAATACATGACAAGTCCAAGCACCGACTTGGACATGTTAAAACAGTTCCCCCTAATAAGAATTTACAATAGGAATTTAAATATATGATGCGCTTGTCTGTAATGTACGAAACATGTCTATCAGATGTTGAAAAAAAGTGAATCATCGGCAGGAAATCATATGCATGATTATCGTTCCAAGACATATACCAACGCTTTGAATCCCGATTCGACTTTATTCCATCTAGAAATAGGTAAAGAAATCATTTCGTTACGCGTTACACTCAATATATCTGTAACTCGTAACGAAATCAATTTCGTTACGCGTTACAATTGTATTGAGTACCTACTGTTCTCGTTACAAGCAACACGGGCGCGATACTGTACTAGGATGGGGGTGACCGCCTTGAGAGAGCGACTATACACTGAAAAAAAAATACTTAGATCCAAGAAAATATTTTTTCACATAGCACCAATGGCCTTATTTACTTAATATAATCACATATTTATTTAGAATTAGATATTTTTACTTAATTTAAGTAAAGATATCTAATTCTAAATAAATATGTGATTATATTAAGTAAATGAAGCCATTGGTACTATGTGAAAAAATATTTTCTTGGATCTAAGTTTTTTTTTTTCAGTGTACACACGCGATATGTAAAGAAACAATTAAAAAAGCGTTTTTTTTCCTCGATAAAGAAAAAGAACGTTTTTTTATCAACGTTTATCAAGTTGTCATTTTAACATTTTAATTTCATAAAAAACATTTCTAGAAACCGGTATGTCGTACATTGGTCCTATTTTTGCCGTCAATAAGACGGCAGGAAATGACGTCGTGTGGATGTGACATATCGACGTCATTTTCGGGTCTCACGAGACCTATTTAGGACGTCTCATTTGTCATTTTGTAACCAAAATTTACCGTCATTATGACGTCATTTTGCTACTTGGGTAACGAAAGAGAAAGAGAAGATAATTCACTTTCTTCGGTATATAAAAAATAAAATGACACATGGCTTGGTAACCCACATTTATTCGACAAAAGAAAACCAAATGTACTACGAAAAAAACATTTTCTGGCATTATTGATCCCTTGGAAAAATCCCCGATCTCCTCTAGTGAAGAAAATGCACACAATACTTTTAGATGCATATCGCATAGAAAGATAAACCTGTTCCTGCAACGAGTAGCGTCTTATCTTTATTAATAGCTGATACCGTCGCACTGATTTAGCTATCGTAACGATAGTAAATGCGGAACATGTATTTCTGAAGGCGTATTTTGATATGCAACTTATGATAAATAAAATTGACAGACCTTTGTGTTATTTTTGCAATTTATCAACATTAATAATCACAATGTATATTCGATGCGATAATAAATGCATCCGATTATACGGTAAGAACAAACATTTTCCGTCGATTTTAAAGCTGTATTGCTCCGAAATGTTATTCGATCCTGCCATTCTCATCATCATGCTTAAGCCAGCTGCAATTTTCTTCAATGCATTTCTTCCAAAATTCTGCAAAAATAAATGTTATATTGCATACATGGAATTTAATGATTATGCGAATCTAGACAAGAGTGCTTCATATATATATTTTAGATTACGATGAACTCTTGGCATTTAACGATTATCACCTACACCAGCGCGATTGCTCGTCTTAACTAAGTTAAAAGAAATTCATCAATAAATCAGTTATTTCTGATATTACGCACGGAGATCTGCGTCTGACCCTTATAGCTTTTACTTCTCTTATTTTAATTTCGACGGTTTTCATACTACTTTAAGAAACTTATCTCTCCTTCTCGGCAATAATTGCTTAATAACATTGTTTATCGTGCACTAAGAGCGTCAAATTTATTCTGCGTTTTAATTTATCAAAATTACCTTTTAATTCCTGGATTGTACCATCAGTGCCGCCATATTCGATGGGTAAAATTTCAGCAGGAATATCCTTGGAACAGTCGAGCGTATGTGAATAGACGTTAAATCTGTTCTTTATCTTTTCGGTCATAAAAGATGTGATAATCTTCACAATAACATCGAAAAATGCCGGGGCATTGAATATATTGATCTTCTGGAATCTCATAGGATAGCAGCTTTGCCACGTGTGGACCATATTCATTAATATATAGGGTCGGAATTGCAAAATGTGTTGTATGGTTGGATTGGCCACGTCTATTAACAATGCGCAACCGTACACTGATGCTACGGGATAATACTTCATTGCCACTTCTAGCGCTATGATAGACATCTAAAAAGATCGCCCATGAAGAAATAATTAATGATTGATAATTAGAAATACTTCATCGCGACGACAATTGGCCATAAATTGTTCGAACATTATTTCAATATTTTACCTTAAACATGTCCGACACTTGGTGTCTTCTCGGATCCTGCAAAGTGCTGCGCACCATAAGTACCAACCTTCCTTGACTATCTGGCTTCCGCAGGGGCAAACATATTCTAAAAATGAATAAAATATTTCAGAATCCTTCGAAAAAATCAAAATTTATTTTAATTTTAATAATGCATTTAGTATTTTCGAAATTTTTCAATAAATAATTCTTTTTATTGTTAGAATATAATAGAAACAAAAAAAGAAAGTTACCAATAGTTCACCTTTAATTTTATGTTATTTTTAAAATTGAAGCTGCAATTAGTGAAGGGTTCTGTTATGTATCCGAAATAGATAAAGCAGATTAAAAAATAATAAAAAACAAAATTAGATTAATTATCCGAAATACTGTTCGTTACCCCAAATCAAGCAGTTCCTGCAGTTCTGGTCGAAACGGATCTCTATTCATGAACCATTCTGGTAAATTGGATCGTAGCTTATAATAGTTTCGTATCCTGATCTTAGTTTTCTCAAGATTAAACTTGCATACTCTCAAAAATCGCAGGATAAAAAAGTCATCTGTAGGTACACATTAAAGAGTCCCTTTAACTAAAAAGCTATAATTGAAGCAGTGCTAAAACATGTATTATAAATTATATTTTATAAATGCGTGCCACGGGATAAGATGGGGATTTTTAATTAATAGAAGATTTAAATAAAGTTTTGAAAAACATTTTGGCTTACAAAATGGCAAAATGCAATAGTGCGATAACGAACTATGTCATGTAGGTCTTTTATCGAGTTACTATTTTTCATCATTTCTTATTATTTGCCGAAACTTTCAGATCATTTTCGATTTTCTCTTCATTATAAGTCAGACACAATTTGTTACATTATTTTTCGTTTTTCTTTTTTTTTTATACGATCAAGAATAAATTCAAAGAGCTAAACATCTGACGTAAATCAGTGTAATGTCATGTCAACGTCAATTAAAGTTGTAATGCCGAAGTAACGAGCCGTAATTGAATTTCAACACGCCCGTAGGATCGCTGTTATTTTTACCGATTCGTATACGCAGTTCGTCCTCGATCCAGCGTTTGATCTCCGCGACAGCGTTCTCTCTCGTTTCGTCGGTCTCGTTCAAATTTGCCGCTGCATATCTTTTATCCTCTTCAGTCAGCTCTTGTAGAACATGAGACACAGCGTCATCGCTGCAAGTGCTCGCTATCGCGATGTTAGTAAACGTTGATGAACCAGAAGCCTCGTCCACCGAGGAGAGACCCGTATCTATACAAATTACGTAGATGCACTGTCACGTGTAAGATAAAAGAAATGGCAAATGCAACAATGTTTAATGTAAAGTGTAATTATGTAACAAATAACACGGAACAACTCTGCGCTGTATGCAGAGTACGTGAACTTTGGAATTATTGAGTCGACTGCGATAATCAGAGATTGCGCCATTTACAGCCGGCCGTAATTCGGTTTGATGACTTTGATAGACACTTGATAAATACTTATTTTTACTTATTCCCGAACGGCGCAAAAATACTTTAATTTCTAAATAAGAAAAATAAGACCATTTTATGATATAGAATAAATGACATTTTCGGTCCGAGCTTAGAGAGATCTTTGGTAGCTTTATATAAATTTCCGTGCATATATATATATGTATGTATGTATATGTATATTCCAACTTATTAAACTGCGCGCTGATCACTGTAGGATTTGAAACACAGTTTATTGTTGGAATAAATGGCCCCTTCCTCCCCGTAATTAAATCGATACGATTTAACTATCTAAATAACTGTAAAATAATTTTATTTCTAAATCCATTGCAATGTAACACGCATTAGATCTTCTAAAAAATATGAATAAAATTCATGTAAGATAAACTTATATTAAAAAATTATAATTATATTATTATACTTATAAATTAAGCATATAAGTTAAAATGTACGTCTAATTTCTAGTTAATGAGTTAAAATGACGTAAACAAAAATGAGTTCTAGTTGCAAAACGAGTAATACGAATTTCTTTTCTTATTTTTCTAATTTCGGAATGCAACAAATTTTAATTAGAAGCTTAATTTCATACATCCGCTCTCGTGCATTATGCTCTCAAGTATCTCTCTGCGCAATAAAAAATAAGAGAAATAATTTATTTTTCTCGAAACATAAAACTGAATCTAATGAGGTATATTTTTCTTGCGCAAATATTCCGCACATTCAAAAACTTGCGTACCAAAATTATTATATTATGCACATTTCTGTTCTAAATGTAGATATTCTTTCTTGCTTCTTTGACTAATTGAATCGCTAACTGAAAAACTGGTTGATTAAAAAAATATCGAAATACAATATTGCGAGGACGAACTTTATTATAAAAAATTTCTATTTAGTAACTATTTACTATTACTTATTGACACGTTTACTCACACTACTCTTTGCGCTAACAAAAACGCCACTTGTTACATCATTTTTCATTTTTTCTTTAAGTGAATATATATCAGATGTCACGTCACATTTCCGCGGATTGAAGATGACTTTTTTTTATCTTCGGAATTAATAAACTATAATTGAATTTCAACGCGATATTTCACGTGAGATCGTTGTCCGTTTTACCGTTACGTGCATGTAAGTCTTCCTTCTCCTTGATCCAGCGTTTAATTTCCGCGAGGGCGTTCGCTCTAGTCTCATCAGTCTCCTTCAAATATGTCGCTGCATATAACTTATCCGCGCTGGTCAGCTTTTCCCAAGCGTAACACTCTACACTGTCGTCGTGGTCACTTGCATTTGCCATCGTAATACCACGAGATGCTTCGTTCGCTCTGGAAAATAATTTACGTTTGAGAGCCGCAGAGATGCTCTGCCCCGCGGTAATGATTCTAATGTATACTTGGTACTTATCCTCGAGAGAATAAGTCGCGAAAAAATGTTAAATTCTATATTCTTTACATTACGCTTTTAATCTTTTAAGTAAAATGCATATGTGCTAAAATTATATTCAAAGATGATAGTTATATCATTGCTTTCTAGTTGCACATATAAAATAAATTAATTAAGAAACCTGATGTTTATAGTTAAAGCGATAGGGCGATTTCAAAAAAATAATTCGTAAGTTACAAGTGAGTGGAACGAGTTTCTCTTCTTATTCACATAATTTAAGAATATAGAAAATTTTTATGAATCGAACACATCCGCTCTTCTGCATCATCACGCTAACGGCAAGGATCGCTTGCGTAACGAAAGAGAAGAGAAGAAGAACGATTTACTTTCTGCGGTGAAGAGAAAATTTACGTACAGCCTGGTATAAACACCTTTATTTGGTAAAATAAAACCAAATGTGCTACAAAATTATACCGTACATATTCTACTATTATTAGACCTTTATGGGGGCGGCGCGTACCACTCTTAGGCCCCGGCCCCATGGACTGATATTTCTCGCGCAACGCGTATCGCGTAACCAATCAGAGATATTTCGCATTTTCTGTTACGCATATTCACGCTTATGATAGGTTACGCGATACGCGTTACGCGGAAAATATCAGTCCATGGGGCCGCACTCTTAGCGGCTAGCGCACCGAGAGGCGCGAGAGGCAGGCGCGAGAGGCAGGCGCGAGAGGCAGGCGCGAGAGGCGCGAGAGGCGCGAGAGGCGCGAGAGGCGCGAGAGGCAGGCGCGAGAGGCGCGAGAGGCGCGAGAGGCGCGAGAGGCGCGAGAGGCAGGCGCGAGAGGCGCGAGAGGCGCGAGAGGCGCGAGAGGCAGGCGCGAGAGGCGCGAGAGGCGCGAGAGGCGCGAGAGGCGCGAGAGGCGCGAGAGGCGCGAGAGGCGCGAGAGGCGCGAGAGGCGCGAGAGGCGCGAGAGGCGCGAGAGGCGCGAGAGGCGCGAGAGGCGCGAGAGGCAGGCGCGAGAGGCGCGAGAGGCGCGAGAGGCGCGAGAGGCGCGAGAGGCGCGAGGGGCGAGAGGCGCGAGAGGCGCGAGAGGCAGGCGCGAGAGCGCGCGAGAGGCAGAGAGGCGCGAGAGGCGCGAGAGGCGCGAGAGGCAGGGGCGAGAGGCGCGAGAGGCGCGAGAAGGCGCGAGAGGCGCGAGAGGCGCGAGAGGGCAGGCGCGAGAGGCGCGAGAGGCGCGAGAGGCAGGCGCGAGAGGCGCGAGAGGCAGGCGCGAGAGGCGCGAGAGGCGCGAGAGGCGCGAGAGGCGCGGAGAGGCGCGAGAGGCGCGAGAGGCAGGCGCGAGAGGCAGGCGCGAGAGGGCGTGAGAGGGCGAGAGGCGCGAGAGGCGCGAGAGGCGCGAGAGGCAGGGGCGAGAGGCGCGAGAGGCGCGAGAGGCGCGCGAAAAGGCGCGAGAGGCAGGCGCGAGAGGGCGCGAGAGGCGCGAGAGGCGCGAGAGGCAGGGCGAGAGGCGCGAGAGGCGCGAGAGGCAAGCGCGAGAGGAGGGCGAGAGGCGCGAGAAGCGCGAGAGGCGCGAGAGGCAGGCGCGAGAGGCGAGAGGCGACGGAGGCGCGAGAGGCAGGCGCGAGAGGCGCGCGAGGCGCGAAGGCGCGAGAGGCGCGAGAGGCAGGCGCGAGAGGCGGAGAGGCCAGGCGCGAGAGGCGGGGAGAGAGGCGCGAGAGGGCGCGAGAGGGCGAGAGGCGCGAGAGGCGCGAGAGGAGGCGCGAGAGGCAGGGGCGAGAGGCGCGAGAGCGCGAGAAGAGGCGCGAGAGGCGCGAGAGGGCGCGAGAGGCAGGCGCGAGAGGCGCGAGAGGCGCGAGAGAGGCGCGAGAGGCGCGAGAGGCAGGCGCGAGAGGCGCGAGAGGCGCGAGAGGCGCGAGAGGCAAGGCGCGAGAGGCGGCGAGAGGCGCGAGAGCGCGAGAGGCGCGAGAGGCAGGGGCGAGAGGCGCGGAGGCGGCGAGAGGAAGCGCGAGAGGCGCGAGAGGCAGGCGCGAGAGGCGCGAGAGGCGAGACGCGAGAGGCGCGAGAGGCAGGCGCGAGAGAGGCGCGGAGGCAGGCGCGCGAGACAGGCGCGAGAGGCGCGAGAGGCGCGAGAGGCGCGAGAGGCGCGAGAGGCAGGCGCGAGAGGCGCGAGAGGCGCGAGAGGCGCGAGAGGCGCGAGAGGCGCGAGAGGCAGGCGCGAGAGGCGCGAGGCGCAGAGGGCGAGAGGCGCGAGAGGCGCGAGAGGCAGGCGCGAGAGAGGCGCGAGAGGCGCGCGAGACGCGAGAGGCGCGAGAGGCGCGAGAGGCAGGCGCGAGAGGCGCGAGAGGCGCGAGAGGCGCGAGAGGCAGGCGCAGAGAGGCGCGAGAGGCAGGCCGAGAGGCGCGAGAGGCGCAGAGGAGGCGAGGCGCGAAGGCGCGAGGCAGGCGCGAGAGGCGCGAGAGGCGCGAGAGGGCAGGGCGCGAGAGGCAGGCGCGAGAGGCGCGAGAGCGCGAGAGGCGCGAGAGGCGAGAGAGGAGCGCGAGAGGCAGAGCGCGAGAGGCGGTCGAGAGGGCGCGAGAGGCGTGAGAGGCGCGAGAGGCGCGAGAGGCGCGAGAGGCGCGAGAGGCGCGAGAGCGCGAGTAGGCGCGAGAGGCGCGAGAGGCAGGCGCTGAGAGGCGCGAAGGCGCGAGAGCAGGCGCGAGAGGCGCTGGAGAGGCGCGAGCAGGCGCGAGAGCGCGCGAGAGGCAGGCGCGAGAGGCGCGAGAGGCGCGAGAGAGGCAGGCGCGAGAGGCGCGAGAGGCGCGAGAGGCAGCGCGAGAGGCGCGAGAGGCGCGAGAGGCGCGAGAGGCGCGAGAGGCGCGAGAGGCGCGAGAGGCGCGAGAGGGCGCGCGAGGCAGGCGCGAGAGGCTGCGAGAGCAGGCGCGAGATGGCGAGAGGCGCGAGAGGCGCGAGAGGCGCGAGAGGCAGGCGCGAGAGGCGCGAGAGGCGCGAGAGGCGCGAGAGGCAGGCGCGAGAGGCGAGAGGCGCGAGAGGCGCGAGAGGCGCGAGAGGCAGGCGCGAGAGGCGCGAGAGGCGCGAGAGGCAGGCGCGAGAGGCGCGAGAGGCGCGAGAGGCGCGAGAGGCGCGAGAGGCGCGAGAGGCGCGAGAGGCGCGAGAGGCGCGAGAGGCGCGAGAGGCGCGAGAGGCGCGAGAGGCGCGAGAGGCGCGAGAGGCGCGAGAGGCGCGAGAGGCGCGAGAGGCGCGAGAGGCGCGAGAGGCGCGAGAGGCGCGAGAGGCGCGAGAGGCGCGAGAGGCGCGAGAGGCGCGAGAGGCGCGAGAGGCGCGAGAGGCGCGAGAGGCGCGAGAGGCGCGAGAGGCAGGCGCGAGAGGCGCGAGAGGCGCGAGAGGCGCGAGAGGCGCGAGAGGCGCGAGAGGCGCGAGAGCGCACCGCTAGCGATATTGGAGACGCACCGAGCTGTCACCGAGCATAGTTAACAAGAAAATCTGTGTACATAAACGTGAATATTTCAGAATTTTTTAACATGCCGGGAATGTGTGTGGCATATGGATGTAAAAATAAGGGAGGGTATCGATTCCCGAGGGACAAGAATGACAAGATGATGAAAAAACGGTGGATCATTACTGCTATAAAACGCGAGGATTTATGTCCGAATACAAATTCGCGACTAAACATATGTTTCATTATATGCCTGTTAATTTTATTGTAAACTCACCACTTTCAAAGCCGGTGGTAATATAATCCTCAGGTCTAAAGTGGTTTGTGTACAGCGAATTTGTATTCGGACATAAATCCTCGCGTTTTGTAGCAGTGATTCACCGTTTTTTCCCATAAAAATCGGCGCAAATCTTTCCTGATAAAGAAATCGCACGCGATACTTTAATGCTTGTCGCATAAAAAATTAATCGTTTCTGCAACGAGTAAAGCCCCTTGCACAATGCCAGGCAACAGGCAATAGGAACAGGAAATATCCAAAAAATCGTTAATTACAACTTAAAAAATCTGAATGCTATGATTGGTTGGTAACAGGCAATGGGCACAGAATTTCCAACGTAACGGAAACTCTGTGTCTATTGCCTGTGTCACTGTTTATTCTGCATTTATGCATTTATACATGATTTCTAATTTCTATTCCCTGTTCCTATTGCCTGTTGCCCGGCATTGTGCAACGGGCTTAACATTTTATCTTTATTAATATCTCATGCCGTCATTTCAGTATGACTTTACCGTCGTGACGATAGTAAGCGCGAGATACGCGTTCGATATTATACCTATACAGACTATGCGAATTAGAAGCGCATTTCGACCCGCAACAAGCAACTAATAATAAAGAAAATTGACAGGCATGCGTTTTTAAAATTCATATGATTTCTAGTATTATATTAGCAATAAATTAATAATCACGATGTAGAATTAGTTCGATACCAAATGCATTGAAGTGTGCGCAAAGAACAAATATTTTCTTCCGATTTTAAAGCTATTACTCCGAAATGTTATTCGATTCTGTCATTCTCATCATTAAGCCAGCCGCAATTTTCTTCAATGAGTTTCTTCCAATATTCTGCAAAAGTAAATGTATTAATTTATATTACATAGTTCAATTATGCTAATCTGAACACGTGCTTCATATGTATATTAGAATCTGAAAAACTTAGCATTTCGCGATTATCGCTTACATGATTGCTCGCGTCTTAACTGAGAGAAGTTTATCCCTTTTTCTCGGTAATTATTAATAACATTCTTAATCGTGCACTAAAAGCGTCAAATTTATTCCGCGTTTTAATTTATCAAAATTACCTTTTAATTCCTGAATTGTACCATCAGTGCCGCCATATTCGATGGGTAAAATTTCAGCTGGAATATCCTTGAAACAGTCGAGCGTATGTGAATAGACGTGAAATCTGTTTTTTATCTTAAATTTTCGGTCATGAAAGATTCGAGAATCTTCACAATAACATCGAAAAATGCCGGGGCATTGAATATCTTGATCTTCTGGAATCTTATAGAATAGCAGCTTTGCCACGTGTGGACTATATTTATTAATATATAGGGTCGCAATTGAAGAATGTGGCTTATAGTTGGATTGACCATGTCTATAAACGGTACGCAACCGTACACAGTTCCTGCGGGATAATATTTCATTGCCACTTCCGTCGCCATCATACCGATCTGAAGAAACCGTCGAGAAACAATGATAGCGAATTGAAAATAAGTCATCATGACGACATCGATCATAAACCATTCGAGCAGCATATTATTTTAATTTTTACCTTAGCTACGTCTGATATTTTGTGTTTTGTAATCGCGCCATCTACGAAGAATAGACGGTTTGGTGAACCTGATGGATACTTAATAACTATTCTCGAGAGAATGAGCCGCGAAGAAACATAGTATACACTTTTAATCCTCGGCAAGGAATCTTTTACATACTCAAGTAGCAAAGTGACGTCAGAAGACGACATAATGACGTCTATTTTTAGTCATTTTTGGTCTATGACGTCGGCGATTAATAATGAACGTTTAGAAGACATCATTTCTTAGACCACCTAAAGACATTATCTTAAAGTCGTCCAAATAAGGTCTTTTTGTAACATAACTATTTTTAGTTCTTAATATTGTAAAATAAAGTAATAATAAAATAAAAATCTAAAAATTAACTACAAGATGTTTGTTTCGCAACTTTATGATTGAAGTGGTAAATTTATGGTATAAGTGGATGTAGTTGCGTGTGATTATAATTTTATGATAACTATTTCATACAGTGTTATAGCTATCAAGAAGATATCATTACAAGATTTTTGAACACTTTAAAGATGTACCTATTATAGACAAGTACAGTTAATAAGGAAGCATCAGGGTCAGAAGATCGTTACTGTCCACTGGATCATCGAAGTCAAGCAACACGGGCGCGATACTGTACTAGGATGGGGGTGACCGCCTTGAGAGAGCGGCTATACACACGCGATATGTAAAGAAACAATTAAAAATCGTTTTTTTTTCCTTGATAAAGAAAAAGAACGTTTTTTTATAAACGTTTATCAAGTGGACATTTTAACATATTAATTTCATAAAAAAACATTTCTAGAAACCGGTATGTTGTACATTGGTCCTATTTTTGCCGTCAAGAAGACGGCAGAAAATGACGTCGTGTGGATGTGACATATCGACGTCAATTTCGGGTCTCACGAGACCTATTTAGAACGTCTGATTGGTCATTTTGTGACCAAAATTTACCGTCTATATGACGTCATTTTGCTACTTGGGTAACGAAAGAGAAAAAGAAGAGAATTTACTTTCTTCGGTATATAAAAAATAAAATGACACATGGCTTGGTAACCCACATTTATTCGATAAAAGAAAACCCAATATGCTACGAAATCAAACATTTTCTGGCATTATTAACCCTTTGGAAGGGGCGCAGTGTGGTCTAGTGGTAAAGCGCCAGACTCATACCCCCGAGGTGCCGGGTTCGAGTCCACCTGATCACAGGAAATTTTTCCACCAGTATATTCCAGACTGCGCTCCGCCGCACGAGTGGGGCTCGTGCGGAGAAACGGTGCCATCGTAGGCAATTAATTAAGACCCCCAAAAGCTTGGGACTAAAGTACCTAAAGACACCAGGACTGTAAAAGCTTGGGACTAAAGTACCTAAAGACACCAGGATTTGGAAAAGTGCTAGGGTGACAGACCCGAAAAACCTGGACTAGGCTAAGGGCTGGCCCCAAAACACCTAGCAAATAAAGAGTGGGAGGTACAAAGGATCGTAGGATCTAGGTACCGTCGGGGGCCCAAGTGGAACCACCCGCTTATTCCATTTATATTTATTAATTTCAAGAGAATGAACTTTCTTATTATGTAAACAATTCATAAATTCTAAGAAGTATTTTGTACAATATAGTCAATATTTATAGAGATATGAATCTTATTTTTCATAAGTTAGCGATTTTCTAATAATATTTATTTAATTTAAGAAAATAATTTTTCTATAAATTATTTTTACCTATAAGTAAAAACTTTTTAAAATTATTTTAAAACATATACCAAATTAGCGTCCAAGCGCCAAGAGATACCCTTGTAGAGAAGAAATTCTTCCACTTACGACAGTGGACTCTGTGGTTTTCGCTTCGCAGGAAGTCTGCTTATATATTATGGTTGGATATATTTTAAATTTGAGAAACGTTTTCCATCATACGCCACCTAGCAGCGTCGCGCGTCGTTGCGAACTTATAGGATTCCGTCGAGTTAAAAATGCTCACAAATAAAATATTATTTTCCTTTTTTTGTCGAATATATTAACTTTATTTCAGTATTACTACTACTACTACTAACCCTTTGGAAAAATCCCCGATCTCCTCTAGTGACAAAAATGCAGACAATTATTTTTGATACATATCGCATAAAAAGATAAACCTGTTTTTGCAACGAGTAGCATCTTATCTTTATTAATAGCTGAAACCGTCGCACTGATTTAGCTATCGTAACGATAGTAAATGCGGAACATGTATTTCTGAAGACGTATTTTGATATGCAACTTATGATAAATAAAATTGACAGACCTTTGTGTTATTTTTGCAATTTATTAACATTAATAATCACAATGTATATTCGATGCGATAATAAATGCATCCGATTATACGGTAAGAACAAACATTTTCTGTCGATTTTAAAGCTGTACTGCTCCGAAATGTTATTCGATTCTGCCATTCCCATCATCATGCTTGAGCCAGCTGCAATTATCTTCAATACATTTCTTCCAAAATTCTGCAAAAATAAATGTTATATTACATACATGGAATTTAATTATTATGCGAATCTAGACAAGAGTGCTTCATATATGTATTTTAGATTACGATGAACTCTTGGCATTATCACCTGCACGCGCGCGATGCTCGTCTTAACTGAGTCAAAAGAAATTTATCTCTTCTTCTCGGCAATACTTGTTTAATAACATTTTTTATCGTCCACTAAGCACGCCACATTTATTTCCTTTAATTTATTTTTACAACACCTCCACGGAAAGTTCGACTATCCATGCCTGTAGAGAGGGAAAGTGACCAATTTCACGACAGGGCGGCATAGTGGGCGGAAAGTAACCACTTTCCTCCCTAGGGAAGGAAATTGATATTACTAGTGGTTACTTTCCGCCCGTTATGCCGTGTGGAAAGTATCAATTTTCTTCCCTAGAAAAGAAAGTAAGCCCTGGCGTGAAATGGCCACTCTCGCCCCTCTCTAGGCATGGAAGTCCAACTTTCCGTAAAAGTGTTGTGAAAAATATCGTGTGCACCTCGGGTCGAAAACTTTTTCAGAAAAACGCTGCTTTCTCCCATTGGTGCACAATATACTATATAATTACCTGTTAATTCCTGCAATGTATCACCAATGCCGCCATATTCGACGGGCAAAATCTCAGCGGGAATATCCTCGAAACAGTCAAGCGTATGTGAATAGACGTGAAATCTGTTCTTTATCTTTTCGGTCATGAAAGATTTGAGAATGCTCGCAATAACATCGAAAAATGCCGGGGTATTGAATAGTTTAATCTTCTGGTATCTCATAGGATAACAGCTTTGCCACGTGTGGACTATATTTATTAACATATAGGGTCGAAATTGAAAAATGTGTTGTATGGTTGGATTGGCCACGTCTATTAACAATGCGCAACCATACACTGATGCTGCGGGATAATACTTCATTGCCACTTCTATCGCTATCGTAGACATCTAAAAAGATCACCCATGAAGAAATAATGATTGATAATTAGAAATACTTAATCGCGACGACAATTGGCCATAAATTGTTCGAACATTATATTATTTCAATATTTTACCTTAAATATGTCCGACATTTGGTGTCTTCTCGGATCATGCCGAGTCCCGCGCATCATAATTACCAACCTTCCTTGACTATCTGGCTTTCGCAAAGGCAAAACTATTCTAAACGTGAATAAATAATTTCAGAATATCTTTCGAAAAAATCAAAATACCTTTTAATTTAAATAATGCACTTAGTATTTTCGAAATTTTTCAATAAAATATTCTTCTTATTGTTAGAATATAATAGAAACAAAAAAAGAAAGTTACCAATAAATAATTCATCTTTAATTTTATGCAAGATGTTATTTTTAAAATTGAAGCTGCAATTAGTGAAAGGTTCTGTTATGTATCCGAAATAGATAAAGCAGATTAAAAAATAATAAAAAACAAAATTAGATTAATTATCCGAAATGCTGTTCGTTACCCCAAATCAAGCAGTTCCTGTAGTTCTGGTCGAAACGGATCTCTATTCATGTACCATTCTGGTAAATTGGATCGTTGCTTATAATAGCATTGTATCCTGCTCTTAGTTTTCTCAAGATTAAACTTGCATACTCTCAAAAATCGCAAGATAAAAAAGTCATCTGTGTACACATTAAAGAGTCCCTTTAACTAAAATAGGCTATAATTGAAACAGTGCTAAATCAGGTATTATAAATTATATTTTATAATTGCGTGCCACGGGATAAGATGGGGATTTTTAATTAATAGAAGATTTAAATAGAGTTTTGAAAAACATTTTGGCTTACAAAATGGCAAAATGCAATAGTGCGATAACGAACTTTGTCATGTAGGTCTATTATCGAGTTACTATTTTCTATCATTTATTATTATTTGCCGAAAGTTTCATTTTATTTTCGATTTTCTTTTCATTATACGTCAGACACAATTTGTTACATTATTTTGACGTAGAACTACGTCTTTCCCGAGGGGGTAACTTCGGGTACACGACTGCAATGTTTTCTTGCAACGAAAACATGCAACACTAATATTTCTTGAAAAGTATTAAAGGAAAATATACCTTATTATAGTGTTTTTGAAAGCTCTCGATGTGAGCTAAATGTTCTTGCAATTTATTTGGGTGGTTTTTTATAACCGATTTTCTTGATATGCCAATGTGTTCAGAATGTTTGAAAACGCTGAGATCCGATTCCAAAATTCTAATTTTTTGAGGATGGCGACGATGGATTTAATTTTTTTTAAAGATTAAGCTTTGTTATCTTTAACAAATTTAAGCACAGATTTCAAGAAAATCGGTTCTGACTGCAAACTACTCATTCAGTAATTTTCTAATTTTTTGGGAGGGCGACAATTGGTTTAATTTTTAAAACCGATTTTCTTTAAACTGATTCCTGAATTTTTTTCATATGTTTTTAGGACACATTTTTTTAAAAAGAGAAATTTAAGAATTATTTCCTTATTATTTAAGAAGAATATAAGAATTAAATTTAAGCTTATTATTTCCTTATTTTGACGGGTGTTATTTGGAATTTTACACATTGTTTTTAATTTATGATTTCCCATTTACTACTACGTATGGTAATGAGTTGATTTATTGTGAATAAGTGAGATTGGTATAATATAGTATATTAAAATTTCAATGAATCGGAGACCTCATTTAAGTATCTTCTTTTTGTTAGAAATGTCGAAACTTCATAAAATTCATAGAATAATAGCCCCGTAAACATACTTTGAAAACATGCAATTAATAAATGCAAACTTTATTTTCTAGGAATAGTATATTGTGCACCAAGGGGCGAAAGTAGCGTTTTTCAGACGAGTGTGAAGTTTGCTGCCCGAGCCGAAGGCGAGGGCGGCAATCACACGAGTCTGAAAAAGCTTTCGACCCGAGGTGCACACGTTATTTTTCACAATAGCTTTACGGAAAGTTCGACTTCCATGCCTAGAGAGAGGCGAGAGTGACCAATTTCACGACAGGGCGGCAGTAGCGGGAGGAAAGTGGCCACTTTCCTCCCTAGGGAGGAAAGTGCTCACTTTCCTCCCGCTATGCCGCCCTGTCGTGAAATTGGTCACTTTCGCCCCTCTCTACAGGCATGGAAAGTCGAACTTTCCGTAAAGGTGTTGTGAAAAATATTTTTCGATTTAATATAAGAAACTGATCACATCCATGAAACTTGTTTTCTTTATTTTATCTTTAATTTTCAATTTAAAAAAAACGGACACAGTAACAACTGTGCCGCAAACAACAACGTAGAACTACGTTAACTAATACTATATTTTATGTTAAAGTATTCAGCGAAGGAAAGTAGACGTAGGGCTACTTTCGCTGAATAATAGAGACAGTTGACGTAGCCCTACGTCTACTTTCCTTCGCTGAATACTTTAACATGAAATAGTGATAGTTAACGTAGTTCTATGTTGTAGTTTGCGGCACAGTTGTTACTGTGCCTGTTTTCTTTTTGTTTTTTCTTTTTTTTTTTACATGATCAAGAATCAATTCAAAGAGCTAATCATTTGACGTGAATCGGTGTAATCTCATGTCAACGTCAATTAAAAATGAATGAGTTGTACTGCCGAAGTAACGAGCCGTAACTGAATTTCAACACGCCCGTAGGATCGCTGATGTCATTTTTACCGATTCGTATGAGCAGTTCGTCCTCGATCCAGCGTTTGATCTCCGCGACAGCGTTCTCTTTCGTTTCGTCGGTCTCGTTCAAATTTGCCGCTGCATATCTTTTATCCTCTTCAGTCAGCTCTTGTGGAACATGAGGCACAGCGTCATCGCTGCAAGTTCTCGCCCTCGCGATGCTAGTAAAAGTTGATAAACGCGAAGCGTTCACCGAGGAGAGACCCATATCTACAAATTACGTAGATGCACTGTCACGTGTAAGATAAGACAAATTGCAAATGCAACAATGTTTAATGTAATGTGTAATTATGTAACACGACAAATAACACGGAACAACTCTGTGCTGTATGCAGAGTACGTGAACTTTAAAATTATTGAGTCGACTGCAATAATCAGAGATTGCGCCATTTACAGCCGACCATAATTCGGTTTGATGCCTTTGATAGACACTTGATAAATACTTATTTCTACTTATTCCGAGCGGCGCGAAAATACTTTAATTTCTATAAAATAAGACCGTTTTATGATATACAATAAAATTAGAATAAATGCCATTTTCGGTCCGAGCTTAGAGAGATCTTTGGTAGCTTTATATAAATTTCCGTGCATATATATATATATATATATATATATATATATATATATATATATATATATGTGTGTATATGTATGTATGTATATGTATATTCCAACTTATTAAACTGCGCGCTGATCACTGTCGGACTTGAAACACAGTTTATTGTTGGAACAATGGCCCCTTCCTCCCCGTAATTAAATCGATTTAACTATCTAAATAACTGTAAAGAATTTTAATTTCTAAATCCATTGCAATGTAACACGCATTTGATCTTCTAAAAAATATGGATAGAATTCATGTAAGATAAACTTATATCAAAAAATTATAATTATATTGTTATACTTATAAATTAAGCATATAAGATTAATAAGTTAAAATGTATGTCTAATTTCTAGTTAAAGAGTTAAAATGACGTAAACAAAAATGAGTTCTAGTTGCAAAACGAATAATACGAATTTCTTTTCTTATTTTTCTAATTTCGGAATGCAGCGAATTTTAATTAGAAGTTTAATTTCATACATCCGCTTTCGTACATTATGCTCTCAAGTAGGAGAGACCGGGGCTAAGCCGACACTATTTTTTCAAAGGCAATTTTTAATATTTAATTAAAATTTTTAGGCAAATTCAATGATATATATTTAAAGAGTGTTTCTTCAGGTACAAAATTGATTCAGGAAGTTTTGCTGTACGTCGCTTTGTTTTGCCGCCAGGAAAGGAAAAATGACGCGAAGACAAATTTTCGAATTGAAAAATGACGGGGCGAACTCGACACCCCGCCGGGGCAAACTCAACACTTTGTTTGATCGACACAATTTGATCTGGAACTTATTTTTTTATTGTTTAAAAATAAAAATACATTGTTTATCAAATGAAAAGACATTGTGTATTAGAAACAAAAAGTCGGAATAAAGTAAACAATTATTTAAAATAATGAGAAAAAAAAAAGATTAAACTTTTAATTATCTTTTTCTGAACTGTCTGAAAAACAATTTATACACGTAAACTCGCGATCAGATGTGCGCACACATTCGTCATGAGCCATACGGTTGCATAAGATGCATTGTTTGTTATTAGAAGCTAATGAAATGTTTTCCGAACACACGCAACAGATGTTCCTTAAATCGTCATCGGAATCGGACGAAACAGTGACCTTTTTTGCCTTTGATTTTCGCAAAACCGGTTTCGATGCACTTCCGGTGCTCGTCGATGGTTGTTCTACATTTTTTTTAAGACGTCCTCTTTTTTTTGGGACAGTAGGATTTTCAGCTAAAAATTAAGCTTTTAGCTTTTTTCAAGCTAAAAGCACTTATTTACAGTTTACCGAAATAGGTTAGTGTCGACTTTGCCCCGGGTGGCGTCGTGTCGACTTATCGATAATGTCGCTTTATCGATAATGTCGCTTTAGGTTAGTGTCGTCTTTGCCCCGGTGGCGTCGTGTCGACTTAGCCCCGAACGTCGTTTTTTACTTTTGTTACTCCAAAAATATATAAATTTTGAAAATATGCAAAAATTATTATCGGATTCGTATAAAGCATCGAATTTCCCATCAAAATCACTTACCGGTAGATTCGCAAGAGTAAAGCTCGATGAAAGAGTAGACATTTTCGAGAGATCAGAAAAATTACTTTTCACTATCAAAAACACTTATGTCGCGTTAAAAATTACACTATAACTCAGAATGTTACCAAATTCCGTTGATAATACTGGCACATAAAGACGCATTTACAGTAGCAAAGGCAAGTTTCTACGATAGATTTAAATTGGCAAAAAGCCTAGTGTCAAGTTCGCCCCGCTGTCGGCTTAGCCCCGGTCTCCCCTATCTCTCTGTGCAATGAAAGAAAGAGAGAAATAATTTATTTTCCTCGAAACATAAAACTGAATTTAATTATATTTTGCTTGCGTACCAAAATACATATTAGATATATGCACATGTCTATGTTCTAAATGTAGATATTCTTTCTTGCTCCTTTGTCTAATTGAAGATATAAACGATCGCTATATAAGTGAAAAACATCTTGATTAAAAAATAGCAAAATACAATAATTGCGAGAACGAACTTTCCACTCTTAAAAAGGCCGTGTTAAGTCGATAGTCGAATTTATTGTTCCTCCTTTTCCGCGATGCTGATTGGTTATCTCGATGTATTTGCACGCGTTACTTCGTGTCAGATGTTATCTCGTGTGAAGCTTGCATCCCGGCTTGCTTCACTATATGATTTATGTGGCTGTCATCGCCAAAGTCGAATGACAATTAAAGTTTTACTTTATTCAAAACGCAGTTATTTTCTTATTGTGGTGTAAATGTTTTGTTATAAAAAAAAAGCTAAATGGCGCGCGCTGCGCGCGCGCTTGTAGTGTCTAGTATTATAAAAAATTTCTATTCAGTAACTATTTACTATTATTTATGGACACGTTTACTTTCACTTCTCTTTTCGCTAACAAAAACGCCACTTATTACATTATTATTTTTTTTTTTTTTTAAGTGAATATATATCAGATGTCACGTCACATTTCTGCGGATTGAAGGTAACTTCCTTTTATCTTCGGAACTATAATTGAATGTTAACGCGATATTTCACGTGAGATCGTTGTTCGTTTTACCGTTACGTGCATGTAAGTCGTCCTTCTCCTTGATCCAGCGTTTAATTTCCGCGAGGGCGTTCGCTCTAGTCTCATCAGTCTCGTTCAAATATGTCGCTGCATATAACTTATCCGCGCTGGCCAGCTCTCGGGCCAGCTTTTGCCTACCGTAACACTCTACACAGTCGTCGTAGTCACTTGTATTTGCCATCGTAATATTACTAGATGCTTCGTTCGCTCTGGAGGATCATTTTATACGTCTGAGAGCCGCAGAGATGCTCTGCCCTGCTCTGCCCCGCGCACAATTAACAAAAAAGGACGCAAGGACGCTTGCGTAAAACTTGCGTTACAAAAAAGAAGAAGAAGAACGATTTCTTTTCTTCGGTAAAAACCAAAATGAAGTATGGCCAAGGTAAACTACCTTATTATTCGGTTAAAGTAAAATGCGTGTCGCATAAAGAGATAAATCTGTTTCTGCAACGAGTAGTGTCTTATCTTCATTGGTATGCAGGTGCCGTCATACAATAACTTTGCTATCGTGACGATAGTAAATACTGGTGAACTTGGAGGTCCCCCCGGTCTTCAGGGAAGAACCAGGAGGTATGTCGGATTCTTACCGACTAAAACCCCCTATAATAGAATGATCTTACTCGGCGCATACTGGGAATCTGGCATCTCTACTTACAGGGAGAGACTCGTGTCCGCAAATCGTGTAGATGTCACAGTCACGCGTGAGATGACGTCTGTGAAGTTGACCCCCCTTTTTCAAAATTCGGAAAAATTTATTAGAGTTCTGGATGCCCCAACCAGAGTTCTAGAATTCTCTATAGGTTTTAGAAAGAGTTCCGTCATTTAAAGTGACGAAAACACCATTTTAAAAATGGGGAAGGGCTAACTTCACAGCGCCCCCCATTTTTGAAAAAATGAATTTTTTATGGTAGTTTCGGATAGATTTCGATGAGTTCTAGAGTTCCCTATAGGTTTTAGAAAGAGTTCCGTTCGAATATCCCCAAAAATCGATGACAAAGTGGAGCGAAAAATTTCTCCATTTTTTAAAAATCAATTTTTTATGGTAGATTCGGAAAGATGTCAATGAGTTCTAGAGTTCCCTAAAAAATTTACCCCTTGAAACTTGGAAAATTTTCGAGGTGTGGCACTTTGAAGGGCTGTAACTTTTTAAATATTGGTCGTAGCGCTTCGAGGCATAATAATGATTTTTTTTTTTTGTAAAATTTTTTTTGTAAAAAAACTTGGCTCTGCTAGACTTCAAAATTTAAACATTAAAATTTAAACATTAGTATTAAGATTTTTGATTGAATAAAAAAAACAATAAACATAATATTTAGGGAAGAATGCGACAGGAGTAAAAAAGCAGCGCCAAGTTTTTTTACAAGAAAAATTTATTTATTTCATTTTAATTAAATATTTTTATTTTGTACTGTTACTTCTTTAATTCTTTGTAATTAAAATGATTTTTTAAAATGTTAAAAATTTGTTAAAGAGAATTAAGAAGCTTTTACCACTTGGGTTGGAATAGGAAAACCCTTGAATAGGAACACAAAAATACCACCTGGGTTTTATTTTTTAAAAGTAGTTGCACAACAATTATTTTTCAAAGTATACTAAACGTGAACAAAGCATTTCAAATTTCTTGAAGAACTGAATGAATATATCTTTTACTTTGATAACAATGCGCATCTAGTAATCTCTGTTATTTTTACTAAAATACAACAGAAATGAAAAACGAAAGTTAACTCAAATTTATCTGTAAATGTAAATATTTCGAAATTAAAGTTGCAATTTGTGACGTGTTCTGCTATATATCCAAGATAGATAGGAGTAAAATAAAAATATTTTACGATCTATATAACATCAATTCGCTACCCAAATCGAAATATTAAAAAAACTCCTAGATTAAAACAATAACTGACTATACACAACTATGTTTTAAGTTATATTAATATAATTGAGTTTCAATTAAGTTAATACAAATTATATTGATATAAATATACGAATATAGAAAACGGGCTAACTAAGAACCAAGCGCGGTAAATGATGTGCGAAAACTTTATTTTTATTTCTATTTTACACATCTTCCAACTTTGACTGCGCGCCGACTAAATTTGTCAGACTTGCAACACAGCTCCGGTTGGAGTAGTAAAATCCCCCCTACACCTAATTATATCAAATCAATTTAATTTTTGATGCTATATGCATCTAAATAACTGTAAAGAAATCATTGCGAAAAATATTACCTCAGCCATGGTTCGAACCTGGAACTTTCCTTGTTCCGTGAAGGTTGGAAGATATGTAAAGTAGAAATAAAAATGAAACTTTTGCCCATTATTTACCGCACCCGGTTCTTAGTTAGCCCGTTTTTTATATTTATTTAATAAATTTTGATTTTAAAAGAATAAAAAACTATAAGAAATGTTTTATATATTATTTCTTCAGGTGGTTATCGTTTGTTTTTAAATTATACAGATAAATATTTTATACACAATTTGCATTATCAAGATACGATATCATATTTTTTTAACTCTCATGTTCGTCTAGCACGTGCCGAACTATAAATTCACCGCCGGACGAACAATAAAATTTGCATAATCATGAATTTTTTATCAATATTTTTTTGGCATTTTGTTAAAATCGTGGATTTCCATTGGAGCCTATACTTCGAATTTTAAATTAATATCAATCAATTAATAGATGGCAATAAGAGTCAGGCGCGGTACGTAGTGCGCAAGTACAGAAATTAATAGTTACATAGTAATCTAAAAGACATATTTGAATTTACGCAGGCTGAAACATGCGTTAACTATTATTAACCGGTTATTGCGATAAATATTACCACATGCCTCGGTAGTCGAATTGGTACGACGCCCTTCACGGAATGAGGGAGGTTCCAGGTTCGAATCCTGGCTGAGGTAATATTTTTCGCAATAAATTCTTTACAGTTTTTTAAGAATTAAATCGCGTATATTTAATTCCGGGGAGGGAAGGGTATTAAAATTTCCAACGATAGCTGTGTTTCAAGTCCGACAAATAATCGGCGCGCAGTCTATTAGTTGGGAATATATGTATATATATATATATATATATATATATATATATATATATATATACATTTTAATTTGTTACTATGACTATTAATTTCTGTACTTGCGCACTACGTACCGCGCCTGACTCTTATTGACCATCTATTAATTGATTGACATTTTCAAGAGTCTAAAAGACATATTTAAATTAATATAATTGTTTTTAATCTATGAAGTAAGAACTGCAATCATTACAAAAGAAATCAGCGATAATAATTATTAATAAGGCGCGAAAATTTATGAAATTTCAAGAGAAAACAAGACCGCTATGATATACAATCGAGTAAGATACAAGTCATTTTCGGTCTAGAGCTTAGATCTTAGGCAGCTCAATATTAATTTTTTCGTATATATATATATATATATATATATATAATATATATAATATATGTGTGTGTGTGGAGTAGAATTTTTTTAAATTATTAATAATACATATATATATTCCAACTTTTTACTGCGCGCCGATCATAGCCGGACTTGAAACGCAGCTATCGTTGGAACATTAAAAATCCTTCCCTTCCCACAATTAAATCGATGCGATTTAATTAATTAAAAACTGTAAAGAATTTATTGCAAAAAATATTGCCTCAGCCAGGATTCGAACCTGGAACTTCCCGGCTGTGATCGGCGTGCAGTAAAAAGTTGAAATATATATATTATAATACATATATTATAATACATATATTATAATACATATATTATATGCAGTAAAAAGTTGAAATATATATATATTATAATACATATATTATAATACATATATATTTCAACTTTTTACTGCACGCCGATCACAGCCGGGAAGTTCCAGGTTCGAATCCTGGCTGAGGCAATATTTTTTGCAATAAATTCTTTACAGTTTTTAATTAATTAAATCGCATCGATTTAATTGTGGGAAGGGAAGGATTTTTAATGTTCCAACGATAGCTGCGTTTCAAGTCCGGCTATGATCGGCGCGCAGTAAAAAGTTGGAATATATATGTATTATTAATAATACATATATACGGAAAAATTAATATTGAGCTGCCTAAGATCTAAGCTTAAACCGAAAATGGCTTCTATCTTACTTGGATTGTTATTGAATCTTACTTGTTTATGAAATTTTGTTCAACTCTGAAATTTCACTCAATTACGATATAATCGGATAATCCGCAATGCGTTGCTTGCAAAATAATAATAGTGGAGTAGAATTTTTTTAAATTATATAAAAACAAACGCTTTATTATATGCCGATCTAAGTTACGTAAAAAATTCACTACAAAATCTCACGAAACTGCTAACTCTAATAAACTCTTATGCTCCGAAAGAGTGATCGTTACCCCAAATCAAGCAGCTCCTGCAGTTCTGGCCGAAATGGATCAGCATTCATAAACCATTTTGGTAATTCGGATCGCAGTTTATAACAGTTTCGAATCCTGATCTTGGTTTTCTCAAGGTCAAATTTACAAGCTCTCAAATATTGCAGAATAAGGGAGTCATCCGTGTACAGATTAAAAATTCCTTTCAACTAAAAAGTTATAATTGAAGCAGTGCTGATAATATCATTAGATATTAAAATTATATATTATAAACGCGTGCAAAATAGATACGAGTAGCATCTGTTTCTAGAAATTAATTTTTTATATTTTTTTATCAGAAAATATTAACAAATCTATTTTATTATGTTTTATGTTATTGTCCAAAGAGAAATTATTTGATATATTTTGCCCCTTTAGTTGAATTTAAATTTAGTTAAACGCCAGGCACACACACACGCATACGCGCGCGTACACATCACTAAATATGCTTACAAGAAAATAGTTTACGTTTTGAATTTAAGAGATCACTCGATCAACGATTAATATTTATACACGTCTTAACACTTTGCCGATCGTTTTATAGGTCCTATAAGTAGATCTACCTGATTCACAATTTATCAATAAACGACTAAATAGATAGATCTATTTGCTTTACACCACGTCGTTCTATATCGTGTTTCTCAATTAAAAATAAGTAGCACTTATAGACATTATAACAAAAAAAAAAAGAAAAGAAATCTTCCAGGACGATCATCAGATCACAAAAAGTATTGCAGTATTCAGAGTTTAACTTGCATGTTAAAAAGTCATTATATATATTGTCATAAACCACTCTTGAAGACGTGTATTATAAAACTGAATTTAATTGTATTCTGCTTGAATAAATATTCTACACATTCAAAACCTTGCGTACTAATATATATTATATTACGCACATTTCTGTATTCTAATATTCTAAATCTATAGATATCCTTTTGTTTCTTTGATTAATTGAAGATATAAACGTATAAACGATCGGTGATCACACAAAAACTACTTGATTTAAAGAATAGTGAAATGTAATATTGCGAGAGCAGA
The DNA here is from genome assembly GCA_035220575.1 of Temnothorax rugatulus. NCBI lineage: Eukaryota > Metazoa > Arthropoda > Insecta > Hymenoptera > Formicidae > Temnothorax > Temnothorax rugatulus. The sequence continues at coordinate 87,703 of JASTWL010000597.1, forward strand.
CTTCATTATAAAAAATTTCTATTAAGTCACTAAAATTTATCATTATCTATATTATTATTTCTTGACACTTTTATATCACTCTCTCTCTCTCTCTCTCCTCTCTCTCTCTCTCTCTCTCCTCTCTCTCTCTCTCTCTCTCTCTCTCTGTCTTCATTTTGCTAACAAAAGTTAAACGCCATATTATTTTTTTTCTCCCTATTATGCGATTAAAATAAATAAGTGTCAGATCAAGAAACACGGTAGTGTCTCGCGCCAAGTATGCGCGGAGCGAGACGCACCGTGACTCATTACGCGAACGCACGAGTTGCGAGTACCCGAGATGTAACATTACATCGACGCGGATTTCGCTTTAATACTACGGAATTAATAAACTATAACTAAATTTCAATATATAGCGATATTTCAACGTGTCACACGCGGGACCGCTATCGTATTTATCGATTCGTCCGCGCAAGTCGTCGTTCTCCTCGACCCAACGTCTGATCTCCGCGATAGAATTCTCTCTAGTTTCCTCGGTCTCGTTTAAACATATTGCTGCATATATTGTCGTCGTTGGTCAGCTTTTTCCAAGCTAAACACTGTACACTGTCGTTGTGGCCACCCACGTTCGCCATCGTAACACCGCGAGAATTAAGCTTTATCCGCTGCGAAAGATCTCGCGTCTGCGAGTCGTGGAAATGCTCTGACACGCGCACGATTAATGACAAACGATGATTTAATCATGCAATAACCATTAATAATAATAATAATAATAATAATAATAATAATAATATCTTTATTTACGGGAAAAGCCCTTAGTATATACAACGAGAGAATATGCAGTTTATAAAATTAAATAAAGTAGATATAAAAGTATGATCAAATACAATAGGTTATATTATGAAAGTAACCGAATAAGTTTTCGTTTAAATGTAGACGCATTGCCACCAAAGAAATCAACTACGTTGATATAATTATTTGCCGAGATGATCATTCTATTTAAACAGGAATTTGCGCCACATAAAGTACGGTATGATATTCAATATAAAAGATGTGGGATTGTCTCAGGTCCCTGATGGGAATATTTAAATAAATGTTTTTTAATAGGTCAGGGCTATCGACAAAGTTGTTTAATATTTTAAAAATTAATGTTAGATCAAATAGTCATAGGATTTCCCATTTTTCAGTTTTCCAAGTTAATCAGCAGTCAACACAGTGAACAACGTGTGCAAGTTCGTATAATTGTTATAAAATTATTCAACAATAAATTAAAAATTTCGCCATCTACAAAGAATAGCAGTGTGGTGAACTTACAGATACTTGGCACCTATTCTCCAGAGAATAAGCCACAAAAAACATTATTAATTTCTAAATTCTTTACATTATTATAGTATGATTTGAATCTTAATGGAATGTTTATGAGCTAAAATTATATTAAAAGATTATAGTTATATCATTACTTCAAGTTGCATGTATAACATAAGTAAATATATAGATATCTGATGTTTATAGTTAAAGTGATAGTATGATTTAAATAGATAATTTGTAAGTTACAAGAGAATAGAATGCATTTCTCTTCTTATTCACATAGTTCAAAAATATAGAAAATTTTTACAAATCGTACTTTCGTACATCAGCTCTTCTATATCATGCTAACGGCAAGGATCATTAGCATGACGAAGCAGCAAGAGAACGATTTACTTTCTTCGGTGAAGGACAAAATAAAGTATAGTCTGGTAAATCACTTTTATTTGGTATGTGCTATAAAATCGAACATTATTAAGTCTTTAGGAAAATCCCCGATTGATCTCTCCGTGAATCCTGGAAGAAGAAGTCGCATATAATGCCCAATGCGTATCGCATAAAGAGATAAACCTGTACTTGCAACAAGTAACGTCTCTTATTAATAGTTGATGCAGTTATTACAGTAACTTCGCTATCTTGACAATAATAAACGGGAAACATGTATTTGCGAATTATAATTGACACCGGAGAGGAGGTACAGGTGATTTCACCGATTCGTGATAATAAACGCGGAACTTATCTCTCGCGTATAACGGAGGCGTATTGTAATGTGCATTGCGCTATTAGCGAATAAACGAAATCAATAACATACTCTTGAGTATTGACATATTTGTTACTATTTTTGTGACAAATCAGTAGTAATCGTATTAGCTGCAGTAAATATTGACAAATTTATATGCAATAGTTACTATCTATCCTCTAAAAAATGCTCCAAATAAAGAATGGAAATAGTTTAATTGCTAAATATTTTACACTGCGCCGCGTACCAGTCTCTGGTATGGAAATAAAATATATGATACCGTCGCACTGATTTAGCTATCGTAACTATTGTAAATGCGGAACATTTCTGAAGGCGTATTTTGATATGCAACTTATGATAAATAAAATTGACAGACCTTTGTGTTATTTTTGCAATTTATCAACATTAATAATCACAATGTATATTCGATGCGATAATAAATGCATCCGATTATACGGTAAGAACAAACATTTTCTGTCGATTTTGAAGCTACTGCCCCGAAATGTTATTCGATTCTGCCATTCTCATCATCATGCTTAAGCCAACTGCAATTTTCTTCAATACATTTCTTCCAAAATTCTGCAAAAATAAATGTTATATTGCATACATGGAATTTAATGATATGCGAATCTCGACAAGTGCTTTTAGATTACGATGAACTTTATATATATATATATATATATATATATATATATATATATATATATATAAAGTTCATCGTAATCTAAAAAAAAATATATATATATATATATTTTTTTTTTAGATTACGATGAACTTTTGGCATTTAACGATTATCACCTACACGCGAGCGATTGCTCGTCTTAACTGAGTTAAAAAAAATTTATCTCTTCTTCTCGGCAATACTTATTTAATAACATTTTTTATCGTCCACTAAGCGCGCCACATTTATTTCCTTTAATTTATTATAATTACCTGCTAATTCCTGCATTGTATTACCAGTGCCGCCATATTCGACGGGCAAAATCTCAGCGGGAATATCCTCGAAACAGTCAAGCGTATGTGAATAGACGTGAAATCTGTTCTTTATCTTTTCGGTCATGAAAGATTTGAGAATTTTCGCAATAACATCGAAAAATCCCGGGGCATTGAATATTTTAATCTTCTGGTACCTCATAGGATAGCAGCTTTGCCACGTGTGGACTATATTCATTAATATATAGGGTCGGAATTGAAAAATGTGTCGTATGGTTGGATTGGCCACGTCTATTAACAATGCGCAACCATACACTGATGCTGCGGGATAATACTTCATTGCCACTTCTATCGCTATCGTAGACATCTAAAAAGATCGCCCATGAAAAAAATAATGATTGATAATTAGAAATACTTAATCGCGTCAACAATTGGCCATAAATTGTTCGAGCATTATATTCTTTCAATATTTTACCTTAACTATGTCCGACATTTGGTGTCTTCTCGGATCATGCAGAGTGCCGCGCATCATAATTACCAACCTTCCTTGACTATCTGGCTTCCGCAGGGGCAAACATATTCTAAAAATGAATAAAATATTTCAGAATCCCTCGAAAAAATCAAAATTTATTTTAGTTTTAATAATGCATCTATAGTATTTCCAAATTTTTTTATAAATTGTTCTTGTTAGAATATAATACAAATAAAGATAAATTACCAAAATTTATCTCTAATTTTACACAAATTGTTATTAAAATTGAAGTTGCCATTTGTGAAGTGTTCTGCTATTTATCCAAAATAGACAAAGCAGATTTAAGAAAAACAAAATTCTATGAATATATACTCTGAAATAATGTTCGTTACCCCATATCAATCATTTCCTGCAGTTCCGATTGAAACGGATCCCTATTCCTGTACCATTCTGGTAAATGGGATCGCTGCTTATAATAGTTTCGTATCCTGACTTTAGTTTTCTCAAGATTAAACTTGCACACTCTCAAAAATCGCAGGATAAGAAAGTCATCTGTGTACAGATTAAAGATTCCCTTTAAATAAAATACTACAACTAAAGCAGCTATAATTTTAAGAACAAATTTCTTATATCTGAATGTATATACACACTTTCCTTTTTTGATTAATAAAAGGTTTAAACAAAAATTCCATTTAGCTTAGAAAATATAATTAGAAAATATAATAGTGCGATAATGAACTTTGTCATATATAGATCTTCTATCGAGTTACTATTTTTTATTATTTATTACTATGTGTCAAACCTTTCAGATCATTTTCGATTTTCTTTTCGTTAAAAGTCAAATACAATATTTGATACTCTATTTTTCGTTTTCTTTATTACACAATCAAGGATTAATCAACGAGATAAACATCATATGTAACGTCATGTCCACTGAAAGTAATTGCTGCGTAAATGGAGTAAGCCGTAATTTAAATTTCACCGATTAGTGTTTCAACTCGCCCGTAAGACCGTTGTCATTTTACCGCTGTCAATTTGCCATTGTCATTTTACCGATTCGTATGCACAATTCGTCTTCGATCCAACGTCTGATCTCCACGATGGCGTTCTCTCTAGTCTCGTCGGTCTCGTTCAAACATGCCGCTGCATATTTTTTATCCTCACTGGTAAATTGTTGCGGAACGTAATTCTCTGCGTTGTCAGAACAGCCGGGTTCGTTTGCCATCGTGACGATGGATAGTGAACGCGAAGCCTTGTTAGAGCCTATTCGAGCTACAGAGAGAGACTGTCGCTCATGAGATACGATCAACGTTAAATAATTTTTAATGTTACGTAAGACTGCAGATAACACGGAACAGTATGCGCTGTTTGAAATTTTGGTACTCTTTGGAACCATTAATTGCATTATTTAGAAATTGCGCCATCTGTAGCAGGCAATGATGCTGTTTGACGACCTTGATGGATACTCATTCTCGAACGGCGCGAAGAAACTTTAATTTTTAAACCCTTTTGTTTTCAATGGAATATTTTTTGGGATATTTTTTATTGTGTCTTCTTTGGGGGGGGAGTAGTAAAAGAAAAAAAAATTTAGTACATGTCAAAGATATAAGATACGACGAAAAATTATGTTGCATTCGTATGCACAATATCTTATTCCGTTATTTATTTACATTTACATATGTATGTTGTGCACAAAAATTACTTCTCTATAAAATTGATAATGAATTGTACAAAATAATTTAAACAAAAATATTTGAAAAAGTTGTCGTTTTAACAAAAATAAGTATTACCAACGCATGTGAATAAATCTAAATAAATCCGTTACAATTATAAATATATAATTGTTTCTCAAGATGTTATTAGTCCTTACTTTAACGATAGAACAGCATGACGACAGCAGGCAATTAAATGCTTTAAGACATGATATTTGCAACACGAATTCTGCCCCTGTCTCCGACGAAGCTTGCTCGATTTCAGGATTTTCCTATTGCTGCGCAAAAATTGCGTCGCTCTCCCGCAATACTTCTTCAGTATGGAATCCAGCGTCAAATACCTCTTGATGAATCCATGGTAAACCTTTTCGGCTAGCGGGTTGATCACCCTCACCAAAGCTTTGCGTACCTTTTTCTGACTTTGCCAATCGTAAAAGTGAATTACTTCGTCCTCATCTAGTTCGTACGTGCCTGCAGTCGTGTCGATTCTGAGCTCGTCCGTCTCTTGAATCACGTCATTGTCCATAGAAAAAACGATATCTTCCCGAATGCCATTATTTATCGTTCCGTCAAGAAGCATCTTACGCATACGTAACATCCTTTTATATTGAAATTGTAGCTATGTAAGAGATAAAACAACGCGCTATTAATTTAAATGTCGCCAAGAATTTAAGTGTTCAAGGAAGGAAAGAAAGTGGTATCACCATGTATTGCAAAAAATATTGCAACCGTAATTTTTAAGGCAAACTATTCGTACAATAGCTTTTGGTTTCCGGGAAGAGAAAGATTACAGCTGTAGTATTTCTCTAATTAATATTGCTATTAAAATAGCATTGGAAACTAATTATAGCTATAATTATATTAATCAATCAATTAATAGACAATTAATAGAAGAATAGATTAATAGACAATTAATAGATCAATTATATTAATTATAAATTCACAAAATCAATATACAAAAATGCAGTTACATACTTCTTCATCAAGTTTCAAAAAGAATCTTTCAAATATAATTCTCGTGTTTATAAATGTGTAATTTTAGAGAGTGATAATTTCTTATAATTTTTCTCTTTTTCTAAACCGTTTATCTTCCGTAGGGGCTGTAAACAATTTTGAATTCTGATGACTCACCCTTCCGAGATCGTCCAAAGTCTTTCGCAACATCATGTTCTTAGTGTTATTTGGCTTGGCCCAACTGATCAATGTATTTACCATGCTCAGATATATTGTACCCTCACGTAGAAAACGGTCAAAATTTATTTTGTCTGGCAACTAACGCAAAATGCGCATTGTTAAGCATAATTGAATATACCACCGACTACTATTTGTTATACTGCTATTTGCAATGATACTCACATAAAGATTTATATTTTTCTCAGTTTTGTAATCCTGAGATTGTTCTAGCTCCAGGAGTATCAATATGCTTGAATAAAACAAACAACCGAAATTTTCATTAATTACATATAAAATATTGTTGTGAATTATATTAAGACATAATCTAAATAAATTCACGCGATTTATTTACTACAGCGACAAGCAAGTTTCAAATATTGAATAGTAATCACAAACCTTTTCAGATCGGCATAAAGTCTGCGCGATCGCTCAACTTCGATAGCTGGGTTCAGCCGCGTGCATAAAGCTTGAACCATGACCGCATGCCTTTCTTGAGCCGAAGAAACGCGAAATAGCCAACTGTTCGTACGAATGTATACACGTGCCGAAATGTACAACAGACTTTTCACAGAGACCAGGGTTTAAACGATCGTGACAGCGCGACGAAGTTAATAATCTTCCCGTGTGTCGTTGAAAGCGCGATCTGAAACCTAACATATATATTTACGTATATTTAAACTTTATCACTTGATGTTTAGCTATCCGAAGGTCATAGTAAGAGATATTCGGCGAGAAAGACTCGTTTCCGTCTGTTTGTACGAAACGCACGATTTCAAATGTCGGGCAATAAATATGGTTCGACAATAGATTCGCCTTATAAATAAAAGTGTTGGAAGTAAAAACGGCGTGAGCGCAACGATGAATAGTAAATAATGGAAGTTAAATGATGGAAAATTTATTAACATATATATTTTTTCAGGCTTATACAAAAAACATTATAATAAATATGAACGACTATAATAAATATGAAACAATAATATAAATATAATTTAGCGCTACGTATATATTCCATAAATCTTAGATTTTTATAAATCTTATATTTTCTCCTATTTTTACGAAATATTATATAATAAATAATGCCATTAATTGTTGAATTTTCCATTTTCTTTTATATCCGCGTACCTTGCGACACGTTCCTGCTCCTAGAACAGACATAAAAAGAAAATTCACATTAAAAAGCTGCAGACACCAAATTACATTCACATTTAGTATAACTTTAGATATTCAGATATTCGCATTTATCAGAAAAACACTCAATTAAACAAAGCAATTTGAAAAAAAACACGCGTCGATAAGAAGTTATTTTATTAAAAATCAGCGGTTCTACTCGCGGCGTTTGTGAGGAAATCAGAATGGCTGCGTTCAGCGGAAAAAGCAGCTCAGTAAGAGCTCAATGATACTTTATTACGATTAATTTCTACAATTAGATCCGGAGAAGAACCAAAGGCAAGAACCAATTATATTAAAGAAGCAGCCAATAAGTTATTTCTCACTTAATCATAACTGAATTTAACTTAATTTCGCTTAATTTAGACAACTCGTAACAACACGTAGATTAGGGAATGTACCTTTCTAACACGTTCCAGCAATTGCTCCAGGAGATCGTACTTGCGACAGTCACCTCGCGGTAATCTCTCCCGCCGCGATTCTGCCAGCCTCGTGTTACCGTGCATAAACAATCTCACCCTCTCGCAATAATCCCTCAGCGTGAGATGCAACATGACGTACAATGCCGAGTTGCTCCCGGTGAACGCGACGCACAAGCTCTTGATTCGCGTAATCAGCGATTCAATGTTCGTCAGCAAGAACTCACGATAGTATATCTCGCTCATACAACAAAAGCAAATCTTAGTAATGTCAAATTGCTTATCGAATTCTAACATCTCCTCCTCAAACCCGACGCCGACAGGTAGTACTAGTAACCTACGATTCCCGTCGTCGTCGTCATCGGAATCTTCCTCCTCGCTGCTCAATTCCTCATCGGTCACCCAATCCTCAGATTCAATATCGCTATCTCGTAGGTGCACCTTCAGCTACACAATGCGATATAAAATGCCATTGTAACTATTAGACGAAGAAAATTCTCGATGATATATCAACAACTCGAGTATTCAACAACTGTAGCTTCGCCAAAGAATAATTATTTGTACAATAGTGTTTATTTATTTATGCAAAATAGACGGATTAGAGTTATACTTCTTAAAGGCATGCAATTTGGGAAATACTATTGGAGTGTGGAAGTGTTCAAAAACATATTGCAGTTGCAATATATTGAAGAGGAATTTAGTGTATTAGAAGTCATCCTTTAAAAATTATAAATTCATGATTCGCAGATATGGCAATAGCTTTCAGGATTTTGTCTTTTAATTTTCTATTTTTTTTACACGAAAAAGGGAGGGAGGTGTTATCTCACCTTTGAGTAAATATCCATAGCTTTCAACATAATCGCAAACATTGTGGATATACTCTGATTGCGTTCATGCAAAATACTCGCCATATCCAGATAAACCTGGCCTTCGTTTAGAAAATGTGCAACATCCTTTGCTTGGTGGAGTAACTAATCCGGATAACATAAAAAAATTGTTATAAATGTTTGCAGGCATTTTTTAATTTTTTATTACTTGTCATATTGCTGTTTGTAATGATACTCACGCAACGCTTCTTGTTCTTTATAATTTTACGCTTATCCTTTATAATTTTATCAGCTCGATACACTTCCATTTCTAATAGCGTCAAAATCCTTGAATAAAATATATATGTCACGTCATGGTATATCTAGCATATGCGTTTTGTATAAAATATACTGAAAAAATTGCACGTTTCTCTCTCAAAGATCGATGAAATTAAAATACTCTAAAAATGTATAATGACATAACTTACTTAATTTAATAAAACTTGATTAAACTGAGTTATTATCTCATAGTTTCTTTTAGTATTCATACATGTTTCAATAAAGAAAGAGAAAGTGCTGACGGAAAATAAAAGTATAAAGAATAATTTATATGTAAATACGTCTGGATAAATATTTGATATTTCAAATGTAATTAAATGTTAATTAATTAAATCTGGCAGTTCTTGTTTATAAAAATAAAATTATATAATATAATCATGATTCTGCAAATGTCTTTTATATTATATAACCAATTAATTTACGTGTAGAATATTTCAAATTATAAATCTTGGAATAGATTTGAACAAGGTTGATTTGATCGAGACAATGTAAACATCGAACGAGCACGGCGGTAGAGAACAAACCTTTCCAGAAGATAATAAATTTGGTGCGATTGTACAATCGAGATCTTCGCCTCATAACGCACGTACATATAACACACGCGACACATGAGTGCTTCTGAAATGTAAAGAAAATGCGAAATAGTGATCGAGGATGTACACGCAGACTGTCAAGCAGGAACCTGGAGTGAGACGATCGTGACAGCGACGACGACGGATTGATCGCTTCAGGAATCGTCGCGTCGCGGTCGTCCCGATCAATCACAAATGTTTGTCTGTATTTAAGCTGTGTTTACCCACTCGAAAATCGTAATAGGCGACACTCGCGGCTGAGGAAAGTACCTAACGGCAATGTTTTCTTTCTTTTGAAATATTTGAAAGTTTATCCATCCGAAGACCGATTTTCCGAAATCTATCTTCGGAATTAGCAATCTCGTTTAAAATATTGTAACGTCATCAGTTGCATTTGTGCCCACGATTGGTGCGCGTAATGCCAGATAAAATATTTATTTAAAATCCCTGTTTTTTTTTACATATGATCATTAGTATTATTATTTATTGAATTATAGCAGAATATTGCAGAGATTAAATAATGATTTGAAAATCATTTACGAAGAAAGAATTTTAATATAAAAAAATATCAACATCGGCAGAAAACCGATATGTAACTCATGTAACTCATGTTATATTAAAATCTTTCTTCGTAAATGATTTCAAATCATTATTAATCTCTGTAATATTCTGCTATAATTCAATAAATAATATACTAATGTTTAACAATGCAATACGAATAAATAAATAAATAATTTGATTTAACCATCAATCTCATCTGTATTAACATAAGTAAGAACATAAGTAAGAAGCAGCGTAAAAGTGAAGAGAATATTAATAAAATTTATATAGACATGGTACGATTGCAAATTACATCGATAAAATTAATATATACCGTCATGACATAGATTAAATTAATGACGATGAGGTCAAAGCAGCATCTGATTGCGACAGCATAGTTATCACGTGTTGTATGCTTCTTTCAACTTTTCCGCTTCGGTTTCTTTCGCGCGCAATCTAAAATAATCAGAAAAAAAATCTTCTATCGTAAAGTTTTAACCGTATTCACTATTATTATATTAATTTCTTTTTATCGTTTGCTAATTACGAAAAACATACGATGGAAAGAATCATATTAAATGTCACAAATACACGGAAGAATTGCAAAAAAAATACACATTCTACAGTTATTTTTAAATATATTGTTAAAATTAATTAAAACCGCAAGTTGAATTAAAAATCTGACCAAAATATCAAGAAAACGAACTTGTCGTATAATTGGTTTGACGACGTTCACCATACTCGTGCCTGAGTAACGTTCAAAAGCGTTAATTCCGAAATGAAACCCTGCAGAAAGTTCATGGACGTCACGACTGATTTGCTCGAGCCTGGATTTCGAGATGTTCGGCAGTGCCTCCTGATGTAAAAACATATCGTTCAACTCCAGCTCCTTCTTCAATGTGTTTACTTGTTCCCGTAGGTGCTGCACGATCAGCTCTGTCCGGGGGCTGAATGTGCCGCATTGTCCTGATCGGTTTCAGTTTTGCGATTTTAGCGGTCAGTCGCATGGTCGACAAAGTGATGTCGAGATCTTCCCTCGTTGATGCGTACGTGAGATACAAAACTAACGCATAAAAATCGGGCTTTCAGTTACTCAAGCGAAATGTTATATAAATATGTAATTTAGATCAAGTGAGACATTTAATAGAAAACATTGAAATTTTTAATTGTATATTAAAAAGTGGAGTTTATATTTATTATTTGGAAAAAAGATAAATGTAGTCTAGTTTAAAGTAAGAAAATATGTGCTATTTTAATTTCAGATTTATATTTATTATATGATCACCGAATGATGGATGTGACGGTGAGATCGTCTTTCAGTAGCTTCAGCAAATTACTTGAGCGAACAGCGCTGTATGTGCACACACTTGGTTTCCTAAGATGCAGGAAATATTGTTCCAGCTGTATTTTCATTAAATTCGCCATGCCTAAGTCGGCTGCTGTTTTCCAGCAGCTCGATTTTCCTACCGTACAGTTCCAGCCATCTCTACGATATGTATCTAACATCGATCCGTAAAAACAAATTCGTAATTTTTCTTTCGAGGTGTCTCTTAATCGAGACAATTTTGTGAAATCTAGTCAAATTTATCGTGAATATTTTATTTCAAATATTTTAAACATATTTGAAAGTTGTATTTATACATATCAAATAATTTAAATATGTTATATCCATCTAAAATGTTTAAACAGTTCTAGACGTATTAATATCTTAATTTAAAAAAAGTACAAAAAGTTCTTCCTAGTAATCTCAAAATTATCGTGCAAGAATATTTAAAATACGGGAATTTTCAAGATTTATTTTTAAAGATACCAATTTATTATTACTTTTGCTGTCGCTACGACAGCTTGCGATTTTATCAGGCTCGCGTTTGAAACGTGAATAGTGATCACAGCAGCACCCAAATGTGATACTGTATACACTGTGCCTTCACAATCGATCTCCTGGCTTCTCACTTCGAGTATTTTTTCTCAGAGTCTCCTCCACATTCTCTGCATCCACTACAGTTAATTCTGAAATTGTAACTATGTTAATTTAGCAAAAAGCTGATTTGACGCTCTAGATAAATATAATAATTTCGGAGAAATCATAAAAATAACTATTTTTTAATTCAACCTTATTATTTTACGACGTGAAATTAAATGCTATCCGAAGATTTAATAAATATCATACAAATAAGCTTCGGCGGGGGAAAAAAAAACGAATTACAGAATTTCCATACCACAGTTACCTTAAAGACACCGCGCTCATTGACGTTTAAAGTCCTTCGTTTTCGAGTGAAGAGATCAATTACGCTTTTACCTCTCAGCTCGACGAACACTTAAACGATAGCGTATGTCGTGATTTTTCTTCGATTCGCCTTCTCCGTAAATATGTCGGATAAGAGTCCGCGGGACTATTCCTCGTGCTGAGTCAACCGAGTGAAGCGATCAAAATAATTGATTAAACGATTAAGCCCGAATAAGATGATGCGAGATACGTACTTCCCAATTATTTTTTAGACCGCCGATCGTGAAACTCTTTCCGGATCCGGTTTGCCCCGTAACCGATCAGTACGCAATTTACGCCGTCCTAAAACTCTTAAATTATTTTCCTGTTGCGTATGTTACACATGTTTTGTTATTTTTATAGATGTTACATGATATCCATATCTTATCCGCGATATCGAACATATCATTAATTATAATATGATTGTTATCAATTAATATAATTGTACACTTCTTGGCAAAACATGCTAATCCTTAATAAAGAAAATAAAATGTTTCAATTACAATAAAAAAATTTTACATCTCTTTTGCTCTGTCAATGTTTAACTTAATAAATTCTTATTATTGTATTTTCTGCATATACTATCAATATAATATTCGCCATGTGTGGCAGACGCCTAAATGTATTTTTAGAAATTAATTTAATAATTTTGCTACACATTTAGCAACATTAAATTAGTGCAAATTAATTTACTAATATCGTAACAATATTTCAAGTTAATTAATTATATCGCTGACACAGAATAGAATATTGCCATCGCTGTCTTTAAATATCGATCAGTACTTTTCTACGAGATCTTTCGCAGCGGTGCAATACACTTTATCCTGGGACGTCTCGTGAAATATCCCATCAACGCGGAAGGCCCAATAAACGGGACATGTCGACCGTTCGTCTCGTCGCAAATCTTGCAAGCATCTCACGTATATCGTCTAAATAGCGACATATATAATGTTATTAAAATGCATTAATTGACGAAATACATTAAAATAAATCACTAAACATCTCAAGTAATAATAATATAGCAACGAGAAAGTAAAGTTCAAGCGTAAGCTTTGTAACGCTAGCGTAGAGCGATATCTCTTCTCGGCTACTCTTCTCAGGATGTCTTGGTTTAACGAAAAAGAGATTTACATTGATCTCACCTTACCGTCCGTACTGATCTTCGCACAAGAATCGCACGGTCTCTCGAGCGGTAGAATTCGCACGAAGACCTTTACATTGCTGTCGTGCGCCTCGTCAAGCGACTCATTGTCCGATATAGAGAAGTTCGTTTGGTGCATTCTCTCACTTTCAACATTATCTCAATATCTTGGATAATTGTGAAATGGATAGGTTAATCCCATCTTTTTGTTCTATTTACAGCGCTGAAATTGCCTAGAGTTCAATTTCCGTAATTTCAGATATTAATTTTTTACGTTTACGGTTTCGCATACAGAAAAGAAATAAAAGTAGCTTTGCGCACGCGCGCGCGCGAATTTTATGTGCAAAATATTTATAGAAATTAAATACGTCGTCGTAAGTATGAATTTACAAAACCCTTTATTTCATAACGTTTGTGTATAAATCACCCATAATTAAAATTTCAAGTTTCACCAAAGGGTAATAGCAAACTTTGAAAAGACATCGAAAAAGAATCGAGTGCCCGACAACGCTAAGAAGTCACCAACGTCACTACTACATACATAATACGATTATTATTATGCATATGACATACATACATAACATATTACAAAATAATTGCTTATTATGAAAAAATACGTCGAACATTATTACTGCAAATTAAATAACGCGACTTAATTAAGAATACAGAAAGAAAATCAGTTGATCCACACAAAATTGACGGGGGAGGTCGTGCCGCTGATTTTCGAATAACGAAAGATTTACGATTTAGTTTCTAACGTGCATTTAATTTTATCTAAATGTACGAATACGACTTATCTAAATCACTGACACAAGTGACGTGTTTTTAATCTGTCACATTCAATTGATATTCAATTCTAAACTCGAAACTCAAGAGATTATGTCGCGATATCGCTTGTGCATATTTCTGATAAACTAGTAATTCTTACAATTTTCCTCCTCGCAAAGTACAAAATCGTGAGCACGAGAGCGTTCACAAGAATCAAATTCCTGTTGCTGGAAAGAGTGGCATTATACGTACCATGCATTCGCGAAACGTTTTACACACGAATTCGAGCCTTCTCGAAAGCACACGCAAGATAAAAAATATCGTTTCTGTAACATATGGGCATAGATACAGCCGATAATTACGGAGCATTAAGTATTCGTCGGCAAAAAAAAATCATCCGTTTTGACGAAAGACTAAATTTTATTTTATAAATTTTCTTTTCCCGATATTGTTAAGATCGGGAAAAGACTGTTGCAAGCTCTTCGAAAGATTCGACTTCTTTCGTTTGCTTCCTCGAGGTCTCGCGTACCGAAACCGCAGAAATATATTCGGCGGTCTCGTCACGGCCGGACCGTCCGCTTTAAATCGAAGATGTAGACGACAAAACACATTTGTTTGCGTGTGAATTCGTATGTGAATTTATTACAAGGAAATTACAAAACCGCAGATTAAGACATCGTACAAAAGCGCCACCCCAAAAAAGATTTCTCGCCGTTCGCAAACAAGTCTGCTCGCTCTTGTGGTCCCTCCTTCCGGCTACCTCCCGTAGTCGGCGTCGAGACGGTGGGCATCAGCATCGGTACTTCCTTCGTAGGAACTCTACTGTTACCCCTTAAATCACCACCGAGATGACGATCATCACAATCGTCGCGATAATTAAAAAAGGAATAATCGGTCGACATCGCCTTATTATTTAATATTTAATCGCATTCTGTTTCGAATTTACTGGACACGACATACATTTCCTCCTCGTTAACCATAACGAATCACGTTAAAACTCGCACGTACGCAATACAACAAGATTCCTATAACTCGTATAAACAGGACGAGTTGTGCAGCGTTTTCGGAATAGTTCTTATCGATCAATCCTGATCCTTTTCCATCGATAAATCTTTCCTCACCGACACACGCCCGTACAACAAACACTCTCTCTTTCTCTCTCTCTCTCACACACTTTCTCTCTCTATCAGTCTCACTTCTTTTCTTTCCGTTCTAACAATAATTAGTTTCTGATAAATACTATTCAAGCTATGCCTAGAAACTATTGCAAATAGAAACGCATTAGAAACGGTATAAAATGGACATGTTTCGTTCATTTTCCAATTCCTTTCAACAACTCTAAGTTATATATGATAGATTCCTTTCATCTGCCTCCTTTCTGCCCTTTTTTCTTAGCTTTCCCTTTTCCTAAGCATATGATGCGTATTATTTATATCTGGCATACGCAATTTCTGAGAACACCGTACAGTAAAGGGTTTGGGGTAAAGTGCTAATATATAATACAAAGTGCTAATATTATAAATCGGGACAATCGAATTATGTGCTGCGTGTAACTGTTTTTAGGCTCGATCGCCCACCGGCTTGTTCAGTCTTTCTTGCGTCTCTAGCCCTCCACTCCGCGCAGATTCAACCGTGACAATCCTGATGCCGACACACCCGGAGTCGTGCCCTTCATTCAATGGCGACACGGGACATTATCAAGCCCCGCCTGGTGAGCAAAACGCTGTAACGAAATGAATTTACATTACCAAATAGCCAAGAAAGTGAAACACAAGTGCAAATATTATATTATAAAAATCCTGTGTTACAGGTAGAGTCCCTCTAATCAGAGTCTGGCAAACTTGACAGTTCTGGCAAAATTCTGCGCGAGAGAAGGATATATACATTCATATCGCTTTCTCTTTCTCTCTTATAGATCTTTCTCTTTCTGTTTCTCTTGCTTTTGCCAAGAAATGACGAACCAATCAAAAATTGCTACCGTATGGCCAGACTCTGATTAGAAGGACTCTAGTTATAGGGTATCTAAAATTGACTGCCAATCAAAATTAATGCAGTTTGATTAATACTAATAATAATGGTACAATAATAAAAATAATAAAAATAATAAAAAAATTAAGTTAATATTACATTTTAAACGTTATAAATGATATCTCACCCTAGACCGGTCCCAATGAGCAGAGACAAAAGATTCGTGAAGAATAGAGTGTAAATGACCTCCTTGGAAAACAATCCGTTCTTGCCAACCTTCGCGGTGCGGATGCTATACGTTTTTCTCTTACTGCCCAACGGGTGTTTGAACTTCCAGTCTCTGAAGTACGATCAAGACAATTAGACACGTGTAAGAATCTCATTCGCAAATGTTAATATTTCGATATGAAAGAAAAGTGTTTTTAATCCAAATTAATCCTTCTGCGATAATATGTAGCAATATGTAGATGTTTTTCTATGGTTGATACATTTAGCTCTAATAAGAAAAAACTAATTAAATGTAATAATCAAAAGAAACATAAATCATTTTTGTCTCGCATCGAAGCTCCTTTAACGCTAAACCGCTTCAACATCAAATCAAGAGTCTCATTTGCCGTACTTTGGAGGCGCCTGGTCTGGTCGAGAGCTCCACTCGTAGATCCAATCTGTGTTCTTCTCCAGAAGCTCGCCCTCCTGCGAAGCAGAACAAAGTACGCCTTATTAAGAATGATCTTAATAGAGGAAACATTTCGCGATTATAATCGTCTCGCGCGGCAGAACAAGACAGATTCCGAATCAATCATTCCGGAAATACATCGGAAGGGAAGATCGACAGAGATAAGTGAGAAAGCGAGGAGGAATTAATCGTGCGCGGGGCACTCTGTTTCTATGAATGGCGATCGCGTCGCGTCGCATGGAAAAAAGTGAATGTTCAAGGATGACCTTTGGCGTTCCGCCAGCGTCGCACACACGTACCTACGTACGTCGCGGTATACCGGATCTCTGATATGCGCAGTATATCGCGAGTGCGCATAAACGTCGCGAACGCCGGTTGTAAACAATGGAAGACGATTGCTCGGGGAGGTGCGAATTGACGGTGGTAAAGAGGAAAGGGGGGAGGGAAGCAGGACGTGATGCGAGGAACTCGGAGCAGGCGTCCGTATCGAGATTTAAATTTTTGATGCCGTTTCCCTCTTGGAACGAGAGACTCCGGTCCCTGTTTCGAACTGGGTCATCGATTTAATACGCAATATGACAGAACAAGAACGCGCAAAGATAACTTGTGAGTCACACGATTCGCGCGGAGCGTCTGTTGAAAACGCGGCGCCTCCGGTGCCTCTATAGCACAAGAGCATGCGTTACATATCCGTAGGATCGGTCGCGAAGGCTTCGCGGAGCACGCGCCTTCGTGTTTACTCTCTTTCCGCGGTATTACTCGATACATAATCGAGTAATTGCAGCATAATTATCTGCTTATCGCTCAAGGAAAAACAAGCTGCTAACGGGAATCGAGTAGCGAGACAAGAAGGTTCAATGCTGATGTTCTTAAATTAAATCTGCCGCGTACAAAGTTACGCTTTGTATTATTATCTTCTTGCCTCTCTGCCGGAGCGAACGACGGGCGAACTCGAGAAACTGCCGGTCGCGATACAGTTCATTATATACGAGACAACGTCCGGCTACCACCCAATAGATAAGCCCAATCTTCCTAACAACGGTAACCACGCGGCCGTCTCTATATTTAGACAGTAGCAATTTGCATTTCGCTCGGCTCGTCGATCTGAATTACGATTCGCGCGAAAGGAATATTCCGCGATCGATAAATCATCAACTTACATCAATTAAATATCAACGGACATCGAGACAGACATTAATTTAAACGCAGAAAAATTAATCGACGTTTGTTCAGCTCTTTCTTTTTGTTTCATTAGTATAAGAGTATTTTTTTTAATATCTTACTATATACTTTGCATTCCGATATTGACAAATACATAATTTGAGATCACTGCTTATAATGAAAAATATTGATAGAGGCTAAGGAAAATGTAAGCGTGTAAACAGAAATAAATGCATCTTAATTTACCAAAGAAGCCACATTCTTGTTTAATTCAGTGAAAATTTGCATTATTTTATACTAAAATCGATATCCATAAAAGTGCAGTGAATCCAAATAGTTTAGTATGTAATGGATACATAATCAAGACGTTCTTTTATGCGATCATCTTAACTGTATTATATATCAAAGTTTGGTACCACTTCATGCATCCCCGGGTACTTCCTCTGCATTCTGTGTCGCTCGCGTCTCGGAGTATTTCCGAGATGGCATTGCTCGATCTATTTAAAATACGCACGCTTCCACGTGCCATTGTTCGTCGTGTCGGTGTCAGAGAAGGTGATGTTTACGATCGCAGAAAGCACTTCGTCATTGCCAGGATAAAGCTTAATCCCCCGATGATTCACCCGGACAATCAATCGATCAATGCAAAGATTGCGCATGCAAACGCGCATTATCGTGTATGAAGAGCGCGACGCGTCTCGTAACTTTACCAGAATCATTACGCTCTTCGCGATCATCGAACGACGATGATCAGTTAAACAGAACAACGACGATCGAAGGGCGGATCATTTGCGAATTGTTTTTGCATTTCCGATCGAAGAGTACGGAAGTTACCGAGGAAACATCTCGTTGCCTACAACTTCGTCGAGGTCCAACGTTATATTGGGCGAGATCGATAAACCGCGAAGATAACTTCAATAATCCGAGCAATCGCCGCCACGAGTTTCCGAAGCGACGCGACGGTATTTATTTTGAACGCACATCTGCTCGAGTCGTTTGCGACGCTGATCACTTTATCGTCCACTCGAGAATCGTAATAATAAAGTAGATCGTCTAATAAATCGTATAATAAAGCATATAATATACAATTGTATACCGTGGGCTTAATTTTCTCTTTATCGCGACTTTTAATGGGCACGTGGAAAAAAAACCGGCGACCGCCTTCGTGCGACAGTCACGTCGCGTAACTGGTGCACGCAACTATAAACGCGACTAGAGCACGAAAAACGGTCGATATGCATATTCACGTGCGGCGGCTTTTCACGTTTCGCCGGTTTCTTTAATCAGTTTGATCCATGCGTACCTATATCACGCTTCTCGATTACTAGAGAGAAGCGTCACGGCAATGCGCCGTCGTTCGTTCATTCGTTGGTCGATCGCGAAAAGCCGCGCGTCGCCGTTATAAATAACTTTTATGGCATTGCCGTTTTCTCTCCTTTTCATCATCGTCCCGGGGTCCCCTGGGTCGCGCGTGTCCACTACACGTCGTCAGGACGACGACGATATAGGAGTGCAATGCGACATAAAATTGAAATGCACTCGAACGTAGCCAATGCGACGTCCGAGTCTCATTGGTCCAGGTGAAACAACAATTTCTCGTTCTCGAATTTAATAATTTAATTATTAACGAAATTTAACAAATCTGAGATTTAAATTTAATAAATTTTAGATTTATTAAATTTTATTAGTAAGTAATTTAATTATTAAATTGGGAACGGGAAATTGCAATGTTCCGCTTGATCAATGAGACCCAGACATCGCATTGACTATGGCTCAATTGTATTTCAATTTTATGTCGCATTGCACTTAAATTTACCGCTGAAATGTATTAATATCGACCATTTGCTGCAACAATGACATAACTCAGAAAACAAAGTTTTCCAGAAAATAAGTTTGAATGTTTTGAATCATTAAAATTTTGTAATATTATTTGTAAAATGCGATTTTGATGTAATAGCTGATTGTAGAGGAACAAAAGTATCTAGCTATACATTATAGCTCCTCTATTCAGTGTATCGAATTCTCACCATTCTATTGCAACCAATTCAATGACAATTTTTTAGTTACGTCGTTGTAGCGAATGAGCGATATATTTTTATTTATTGATATTGTTACATTGATATTATAGACAATTGTTTCTCGACACACAAATCACATCGCTCTATGTGCAAAACGGATGCAAAAGGAACAGATGTTCCGAACTAAGATTGCAATATACGATGCAACACGATGCAACACGAGGCTTAATCTTTGGGATTAGTCCTCCTTATCTTAATCCAATTTTTCTCCTGCTTCTCCCCTTCTCTAAAAGTACAATAACATTTCTCTAAGTGAAACCTCATTCAATTTTGCGATCGAAAGACGTAATTTTTTGGACAAGCTCAGAAAAAGAATTTAAAAATGCGTATTTTATTACATATATTATATATTATATATATATATATATTTATATATATATATGTATTTATTTATTTATATTATGTATGAGTTTTTAATTGATTGCAATCGACGAGAATCAAATGACGAAGCAGCGAAGTTCCAACTCGGACTTCCACCCACGATAGTAGCCCGGAGTTAATTTTAAACGTCCGATTGATCCGAATCTAGGTACTCCGCGACCCACCACCCACCTCCCTCCCTCCTCGCGCGCTAATTACGCCGCGCCGGTTTCTTTCGCGGCGCAAAGCTGGGGAAAGTCAACAGAGCGTCGTCGCGCGCGTCGACGGATCGAAAACGTTGGCTCGGCGTCCGAAAGGAGAATGGATTCACACGACGGCGCCGACGTCGTGCATGGCGTGAGCACGGCACGACCGGCTATTGGCCAGTCGGTACTACGACGTTCCCGAGAGTTGCCTCCACGCGTGCCTTCCCGACCCCGCTTTTCTTACCGCCGCCGCCGCCGACGAGTAGGGGTCCACGACGTAGGAAGCGCAGTGGCCACGAAACGCACCGGTTTGTAAGACAAGGCAACGCGACGCGACGCGACGCGACGCGACGTGACGTGACGCGACGCGACGGCTCATTAACGATACCCATAAACGAGGCGTCCTCTAAAGTCGTTTAATGCCATCCTTTTCTCCCGACTACAGATTCTTTACGTAACTGAACAGCTGAAAAATATTTTAATAAAACAAAACTGAATTCTCTCGATCATTTGATTTTCGACGTTCGCGATCTCTTTATCTCGCGAAATCTCCATCGAGTTACGTATTTCCAGCCGTTCCTGAAAAGGATAACTTCTGATAAAATCAGGCACTTTCTCCTTTCGAAATTCCGATTTAATCGCGACCGGGGAACGCAGGTCGCGATACTTCCCGTTAATTAACCATTACAATTAAACAATAGTCGAGAGTCCTCGTTCCACTACCGCGAACGCTTTCGCGCGTCTATACTCGCGGCAATCGGGGAATGTGGGAACATGTTGGGTGTTCCGCGGTGTAGGCGCAGTTCCGGATAGTACCGCAGGCTACCAGATGCACCTCGCGCCGGATGGCGTACGCGTAAACAACGGACGGAGGTTTAAATAAACGAACTATCGAACCGCGCCGCATTCTCCACGAAAAGCGCGAGAAAAGATATTGCATTACCAGTCCGCGCGCTTTCCCCGACATTGCACGCGCGCAACGTGCAACGTGCAACGTGCAACGCGCGTGAAACGCGCGGCGGCGGCTTATCAATTTCCACGTGACGCTGAAGAGCGCCGTGACGCGATCGGTCCTCAATGTCACATCATTCAATGGCGCGTCGCCGTGGCATCGTATCTCCATTGAATTCTATTCGAGTCGGCCTGAGACGGTTCAATAAAGTTTAAAGTTACGTCACGGTGACAGAGAGCGCCGCGAAGACAATCCGTTACTCCCGATTACGCAATCGTTGCTTTCCCCCGGTTTGGAGAGCGAAAGGTCTCGCAAAGAAATAATAAAGACGATGCCTTTCGGTGCCCAGAAATACCGTCCGATGTTGCAAGAATTGCACGTTCGGAAATGATCAGGATTCAATAAATAAACCGATTAATGTGCGCTCCAAGATTTTTAGGAGCTCTACGGAACGCAAGAAGATTCATTCAAGAGAATTCTCGATTGCCTCGA